>JAEUBB010000032.1:115649-145906 GCA_018257885.1 Parmelia sp. 050094
GTACTCACTCCGTGCACGTACGTTTCTTCGGTCGAACTTCTGCATGAAGGGGCATAGGATAGCGAGAGTGTTTTCTCTTGGTGGCGGGCGAGGGTTGGTGGTGTGGGTGGGTTGGTTTTGGGGCAGGGAGGGGAGATGAGATGAGGGGGTTTGTTGGGGGGGTTTGAGGGGTTTTGAAGAGGGGCGGTAGGAGAGGGGACAGGAATGGATGAATGGATGAATGAATAAATGGCATGTGACATGTGACATGTGCGCTTTAAGGAGTCGAGTATCTGACAGCTCGGAGATGGATGGCATGGGGAGGGGACAGCTTCGTTATCGTTTGAGAGAGAGTTGTGATTCAAATCTGACAGCTAGGAAATAATGACACGGGCATCTTGGCACATCCGGCTTCTTTGTTCCCAGCCAGGCAGAGAGCAGAGTAGACGATCAGGTCAATACGTTCTTGATACCGTAGCAGAAAGCAGCGTTAATCAATTGCACGACCACGCTGCACGCGAGATGAAGTCTGCTCAGTCTCGGCAGGACTGCTTTGACACGAGGAACCAGATTGCTCTATCCCGGAAACCCCTCTGTTCTCGCGCGAACATAGTTCTTCCGAACCTCAGTCTGCTCCGTTTCTTCGCTGCGGTTCAGAGCAGCCCATTTAGGCTCGGTCTGGAAGAGACGCATGGCATTGATGTACTGCGAGGTAAGAATTAGCTCGTTCGAAACCGTAGATATCCTCCAAGCCAGCAGGGTCAGTCGACGCTTACATTGTCCACATCCACCGTGAATCGATGATAGATGCCCGCCGGCAGGATGAGCAAATCGCCCGGCTCCGCTCGAATCCTTACCCACTTGTCCTCGGCATCACGGACGTCAAAATAGCCCGTCCCCTTCAAGATGTATCGGATCTCTTCGTCTTCGTGCATGTGTTCGTCGTAGAACATTTTGATCTTGTCCTCGTAGGCTGGGCCCATGGCGTCGGGTGAAACGGTGATTTCGTCGCGGTTGGCGTAGGCGCGAGCTTGGGCGAGGTCCTCGACTTGGGCGGCTGATGAGGGCGAGGAGGGCGGGAAGGTGTAGTGGTGCACTCCGATGGAAGAGAGATGGATCGGTGAAAGCTCCACGCCAGAATCGTGTGGGAGGCGGCAATCACCCTTACCGGTCAGTTTCGGTTGGGAGAGTAGAAAGGTTGGAGCAGTGGGAAGGAGAAATTTCTGTGACTTACTGGCTTGTCGTCATGGTAGAAGATCTTCATGTTGAGTATCACTTGCTCAAGATATGCGTTGCTCTTCTTTGTGTGTGGGTTCGACGAGGTTGATGAAAGTTTTCAAGGTTTTGGCGAGTGATAGCGAGGATCAAGGCCAATTCACATGGAAAGGTGAAAGAATGACGTGCCTCTTAAGAACATTACAATACTCCATTCATGTAATCAAGCGAAAAGGCTGGGTGCAGATGAGAAATATAGAACGAGGATCTTTCGTCACTTGATAGCCATGTGTGTACATAAGTGAAATGGACAGGATTGGCACGGAGCATGCCCCGCCCTTTGCCTCCTTTGCTTCCTTTAATTTACTAGACACACTGGGGGCCCCACGAGGGAAAAGAGGCTGCTTCACACATTGACTGATGCCAAATGAAGATTAGACGGGGTAGAGTTCTGGTATGCTACAACTGCCTCCATTTGTCGTTTGGAAGGCGCCGAAGTCAAAAACGATGCCGGCATGTAACATGAACAGACAAGCATCGCATAAATGTGCATTGGATAGTGTAGTGATTGAGGAAAGGGGTTATGCAACTCCGGAGAAGAGACGGTGCTGTAGAAGGGTATAAGCATAGCGTTACTACATAGGTAGATGGCTCTCATCATGCAAGCGAAATGCGATGTAGTCACCCGTGGTATGGATATTCCGGGGGAGGGAGAAGGCAGAAGGCAAGATGAATGATGTTGGGTGCAGGCTAGAGAAAGGGAAGATGCATGCATGGTTGGTTGAGTAATTACGAGTATTTCCTTCCTCATTTCAACCGGAGATCGGCCGATATGCGACCCCCTACAGGACCCAACTCTGTAGATCTGATAAAGGGCCGTGCGATGGAATTTCCTCCAAGAGGAATAAGGGAGTCCGCCTTCATGCATTTCTTCATTGACTAAAACTTCTTTACCTGAGATTGTTCCATCTAGATAGCCATCTCGCCAAGAAATTGATTAGTCATTGGGCGCTTATAATCTACGAATGAAGTTTAGCTTGACGCACACTAGGAAGTTTTATCCGTCCCTGGGCTTCGGACCGAGAGGACGACTTTCCTGAGGCTCCTGGCTACAGCCTACCACAACTGCTCCCACATTATCCCACCGGTATGCTTGCTCATGTCAAGCTGTTGAGCTCATGTATCTTTGCTGTCTGCTTCAATATATACTGGGCCCCTAAATGAAATGCTTCTTCGGAGAATCAAATGACTGTCCGAGACACGGCATTATTGAAGCCGCCGTCTTTTGATTTGGCCACTTGTCCCGGCATGTCAGTAATGTTTTATTGGAACGGATTTGATCTGCTGACCTGCTTCGCCTCCGCATCACGCCGTTCACAATACCTTTGTCCAGCTGTCCAGCAGAGTCCGATCCGAGAAATTGCTATTCCGTAGCTTATGCGATGCAACTACCCGTCTTTCCAGAGCTTGGTCAATCCGGGTTTGCTGTTGCCGGGCCCGATTCCCATTCACGCTCATTTGGCTGATATTCGCACTGCGCCTTCAAATCCCATCTCCAAAGTCCCTCTCCCCCAAGCTTGCCGTAACATTCCTGAGTCCCATGACCATCCTGAGATTTACCACATTCTACCCCTGTCTGCTGGAATACTATGATCATACATGGAAATACAGTGTGAAAGACAAGTCGGCAAGCTATCAAGTATCACACTAGTGGAACTCATACGAATCTTTGGAGAAACCATCATACATGGCACATTCGTTCAGCCCATACGGTCTCTTGTTCTTCCCTCTGTTGTCACTCTTTGCGAAAAGGTAGCAGGTCTACGATCCATGTCATCATGTCACAGTCAACTATAGCTGGCAAAGGTTCAAAGAATCTTGAACCTCGATATGGAGCATTCTGAAATACTCGATTAATGAAATTCACTACCTTGGAAGAGTCCATGTGATGCTACAGAACGTACACAGGCATGACCCGGTTCTTGCACTCACGTCCTGCTTCCCAAAGCAAACATAGCGCCGGAATCTAATGTGTTATACCACTTATTCTACCATTAGGCGACCGGCCACCCGAGTGACAGGGCATCATGCAGGGTAGATCTTCCCCACTTTCGGATGGATCTCCCTTGGCTTGGTCGACCAGATGCTAGACAGATATGCTGCGAGCTGCTGACCATAGGGCTTGCAAAGGCCCAGTTTCTGAAGGGTTCAAGAGAATGGACGCAAACTTTCATAATGATCCTTCTCATTCCTTTAGACCAGCAGCAAGGCACTCGAGCTCCCAAGCAGAATGTCTTTCCCAACTCCCGTGTATCCAGGTATCAACCTTGATGCCAACGATGGACCTCAGATGAACGCTGTTGCCATCGCATTCATCGTTCTATCCTCTATCACCCTCGCTCTTCGTTTGTTCTCCCGTCTGTATACTCATGTACCAATTGCCGTCGATGACTGGCTCATTTTGGTAGCTGCGGTCAGTCTCGAAATAAAGCAGATCTATCACATACATTGAACGCTGACAACCCTGCTCTAGGTTCTTTCCTGGGGCTACACCGCGACCGTGATTGTCGAGGTCGAGCATAATTATTATGGCCAGCACATAGGCAAATCTGATGCGTACCATCTCGAGGAGTTCAACAAGGGATTGTACGGCCTGGCTATTGTCTATCCTCTTGCCCTTACCTTCAGTAAACTGTCACTCCTGGCGCTGTACTGGCGCATCTTTCGAGTGACAAATGCGAGACGTCCTCTGCAGATAGTTGCAGCACTTAACATAGCATGGATGATTGCAGCAGTAAGTAATATATACTATTCATATCTCTCGACCAATTCGGCCACTGACCGAAATTCTAGTTTCTTGTCGGCATATTCAGCTGTACACCTATTCGCGGCTTTTGGGACGCTACCATCAAAAGCCGCTGCATCGAATACCCTGAGTTCTTCACTTCGAACGAAGCTTTTACAATAGTTTTGGACTTGGTGGTTCTGCTCATGCCCGTGTACTTCATTTCTCACCTTCAGCGATCTGTCTCACAACGCATTTCAATCAGTAGCACCTTTCTTCTAGGTCTCGTGTGAGTGAGCACCCAGCAAACTCTAACCGAAAATCGCTGACCATCCTGCTAGTGTAACCGTGGTCTCAGCTGTGCGGTTGTGGCAACTCGTTCTCGCTCAAAGAAAACCTGGCTTCGATCCGACGTGTGAGAGAGAACAGCCTTGCAGCATAAGCTCCCTGACGAACACTCAGCTGACGTCTCTCAAATCTAGTCGACGAGACGCCTGCCGCATTATGGGCCATCGTCGAGCTCAACCTCTGGGTCATCGTCGCCTCGATCCCCTCCCTCCGCCCTCTCATAACCAAAACCCTTCGAGAGCGGCACGAGCGTCGCAACACCTCTCATGCAAAGTCTTCCAGATATACCTCCAGCTCGATCAGAAGCCTCAAAGCCCGCTTCTGGCCCTCCTCCAAGGGCGCTTCATCCTTGCAATCAGCCGGTCCATTACCACTAGATGGCGAAGAGCCGAGAGGGCGCACCCTTGTTGCTAGCTCATCGCCTTCTGTCCACGACTACAACGTCCAGGTCTCGGCATCAAGCTCGGGGTGGACGCCACTGGCCACTGTTGCTGGGGACGAAGGCAACGATAGCGTGCAGTTACAGGAAATGGGTGGGATCCGTGTGGAGAGGGAGATCGATATCTCGCATCCGGGAATCGCGAACTGCAAACGATTTGGCATCCTTTGACAGTCTATGCATTCAATCGGTTTGCAATTGGCGGGGATGGGGGAAAGGATGGCCTGCCGTTGCGGGATCGAGAGCAGAGTGGCCATCTCGCAGCCGCAAACCCCGTACCGCAGACTGTCCTGACGCTGTTTGGCAACACTCTTTGTATACAGTTGCGGTAAGTTAAGGACGCTATACAAGCGTTCATCCACCTTAGCTTATTTCAATCAAGATGTTTGTGGTGCCTGCAAAACTTTCTCAGCATCATGAGCGAACAGGGACGGCTAAGCGAGAATCGCATGGCAAAGATAATCTATCTGCCATTCATTGCACTGATGCCTTTTTCGTGTTCTTTCTCCCTCAGAGTCCAGTCCCTTTAAGATAAGCATATCGGGTATATCCAAGAGAAGATATGAATGTAATTCTCACCACAAGGGTTACCAAGAGGCGTATTTACGCGCTTAGGTATTTCTCGTTTCCCTTTTAATCTTTATATCAAGCTAGCCGTTTGGCTACTACCTTTTCCTTTAGAACTGAGCGCCTGTTAATCAGTCGATTGATCAGTTCTGCCTTGATTTTCCGATGGAGTAGAGTGCAGCGTATTATAGTATAGGGTCCTGGATTGGCTACTTACCTCGCAACCGGCTATAATTGCTTGCGTTATCCATCACAGATATCGAGCAGCACCACCGCCTACCTCACCCTCAAGATAATTCCCAGCCTTGCAAGTACGCATGTTTACTTCAACAACCCGTCATCCTCTTCCATACATAAATCACAACGACGCATAAAACATCTTCCCTACATTCCGGATGACCGTCTAACGTATGCCGTCGTGGATGGTACGAGCTGGAACGATACATACACGAGGCCAGGCGTCGCCAACGCCGCAAATCTAACATGCTACGCTTTCGATCCTCATCATAGCCAGTGTGGTGAAGAGATATCCGACCAAGCTCGCGCCCATGCGAACGGGGAAACCTCTCACGGTTTCTCTTGTCGCCCCTATAACGATACGTCACAGATCCTCCAGGGCCAAAGCAACGACCGCTATTACTACCGACGTACCCGACATCAACAGGAGTTCGCGTACCGCTCCAACGAGTACAATCCCAATGATACACAGAATTCCTATCCGAACTTCACGCAACGCATCATCACGGCCTCGGCTAGTAAATGCTTCAATGATTCCATGGTCGGCGAGCCACGTGGAGTATCGGATGGGAACATATTCTACGAGTTCTCCAACGATACTTACAACGGCAACATCACAATTCCAGGTCAGAGTTGGGCCCGGGACGGTACTGCTCATGTCTACGGGGCCAAAAACCCGCCGGCGGAAGCGACTGCGTACGCGTGCGGCCCTCGATGCATATGGGTATGGGCGCACAAAGCCGCCGGCCATGGCGAGAACTCTACTTTCAACAAGTGTCCGATCACCGTATCCCCCGTATTCAACGCACTAGACGGTACGCCAGCACTGCACAGTACGCTACAAGTCTCCAATGGCATGGCCCGCCTTGCCGCTACATCCATTGCGCTGCAGGGTCGTCCCTGGGGCAAAGGCGTCTGGAAACAGTACCAGCTTCGTACTTTTGGGTAATTTTCTGACAACCCTCACTCCTTTACGCTATGAGGTAAGAAAAGGTGCTGAGTCTCGTTTACCCATTTCAGATCCGCGTGGGGGATTCCCTTTGAACAACCTGACGAGGTCGGCGCGAAGATGGCCGAGGTCGCAATCGGAACCATATCCACGATGGCGAATGGGAATCCCGTAGTCCCGATCGACAGCTTGGTCCTTTATCTTGGCAGCCATCTGAAGGTGGAGTGGTACTATGCTATACCCTTACTTGCCGGCGTGGGGGGTGCTCACCTCGCGCTCTTTATGTTGAACTTGTACGCCACCAAGAGTAATAACTCTGGAACATGATCATCAGTCCGTCTATCGTTGCCTCGGATCGGCTCGGCTATGACCGCTGTGACTGTGTAGGACGGAGAGAGAGAAAGATTTGCTAATTCCCGCCTCATTTGCGCCAAGCGTATCGAGGTGTGGATGTCGGATTGCGTACGCCTTTTTGTTCCGAGGTGGAGAATCTCTGGCTGAAGCTAATCGGCTAGCTCGTAAGCCCAAAGTCTTATTGCGAGTTTCAGGACCAAGGTTGCAGACGTCGAAATCCAATCCATAGTCTTTCGGACTTGGTCAACATTCTTGTACCTTTGCTGATTTGACGATAATCTTCTGCCATGCGTCAGGATCCATCCTCACGGTCATAGAGCACTGTTCTGGGTGAACTGCACCGGAAGTACCGCCGGCTGCCTGAACCATTGAAAGGAGGAAAGTTGCAGAGGTATGTGTGTCTCATGAACTTCAGAGACGGTTTTCCTCGAGAGGTCCTTTCCTTCTCTCTCCCTCGCTGGTCGGTTCTCATCAACGAAATGTATTAGCTAGATGCGTTTTCTGCTCAAGTGTTCGGAACATCTACGGATGCTCAAACACACTCTCTTGCACAGACTCAATAGCCGGTGATGTATGAATGTAATGCATTCTACGTTTCCGGTTCAAGGTAAGAGCTGTCTCGGTTGTGTAGCTTTGGGAAGTCGCCTTACGAAACAAGCTGCCGTGACAGCCATTGGAGAGGTAAATTTCTTCGGAGCTCACCAATCTGATGGTCGCATCTTTTTTATCCTTTGTGTTTAAGGATGTCCGCGACTGGTTGCATTGCATTAAAGTTTTACAAGAATTCTGCTTCATGACGTGTTGCCAGTGTCCTTTTGTAACGGTCATAGCGTTTATTATAACCCTCTATGATGACGTCTGTTTATTGTTATTGGTTCATGAAACAGCTGCTTGCCCACCTTACTTCTTTTTCTGTAGGAAGTTCCATATTAGCTGCTTGTCTCGCAAAGTTCGCTCGGACATGTTGGTTTCCATCCTGCTCGCGGTGGCCGCTGCTCTTCCTCACGTACTCGCACAATCCACCAGCTCATCTTCCATGACTGGACCAACAATTGTCCAATCGGTTGGTGCCTTTACCTACATTGGTTGTTATACCGACAATAGCGGGAGTAGTGCTGCTAGGACACTGAACGGTTCCATTATGCTTGACCAACCAAATGAAAGTGTGGAGACTTGTGCCATGAACTGTGCCGATTATGCATATTTTGGGGTTGAATGGGCTCAAGTACGTTGTGGTCGCACTCAATTTTGTCTCTTCACGACTCTACTTCCAGCTTTGGGGACAGCACTCGGGAGTGGTATTCTGAACAATGGTTTTTTTTTTCAGGCTAGAGCCTACCTACCTGCCTTACTAGCAAAGTAGCTGACTTTGAATGCTATCGAACAGGAGTGCTACTGTGGTAACGTCATCAACTCCGATTCAGGACCTGCTCCTCAGGACTCTGGGGGTCTCTATGGCTGCAGCTATATATGTAATGGGAATTCAGCGGAATATTGTGGTGGATCGGCCCGACTTAATCTGTACCAGAATTCGAACTATGTTGCTCCTCCGAGCTCGAGTTCAACGATGATATCGGCATCTTCGTCCTCTTCTTCCAGCAGTGCTCTCGGTTCTGAGTCGAGCCCGTCTTCATTAGGTCCGACCGCATCATCGTCGTTCACTTCCAGCAGTGGTCCCGGTTCTTCGTCGAGCACGTCCGCACTAAGCTCGTCTTCATCGAGCCCGTCTGCACTAAGCTTGTCTTCATCGAGCCCGTCTTCATCGAGTCCGTCTGCACTAAGCTCGTCTTCATCGAGCCCGTCTTCATCGAGCCCGTCTTCATCGAGCCCGTCTTCATCGAGCCCGTCTTCATCGAGCCCGACTGTCCAACTGAGCATGAGTTCCCCATTCTCTTCGTCGCTTAGCAGTAGCAACTCGGGTCCATTATCGGCTTCATCTTCATTTAGCTCGACAGTCCCTTCAAGTACGACTTTCCCATTCTCTTCGTCTCCCATCAGCAGCAGCAACGCAGGTCCGTCATCGGCTTCATCTTCACTCGGCTCGACAGTCTCTTCAAGTACGACTTTCTCATTCTCTTCCTCACCGATTAGCAGCAGCAGCAGCAGCAGCAGCAGTCAGCCTGGTCCCTCGTCAACTTCAACTCCTTCCTCGCGCAGTAGCCTCAGCTTCTCCTCAAGTACCACCGTCTCGCCACGCGCAAGTTCCTCAGTCTCCGGCAGCAGTAGCAGCTCAAGGGTTACGACAAAAAGTCCCAGCAGTAGTGGACTGGTGTCATCTTTGGCTTCCAGCAGTACTAGCTCCAGCGCCATCAGCCTTCTCACCAAAGTCGCAACCTCCACAATGAAAAGCACCAGCGATACAAAAACCACCACCTCAGACCAAGTCACCTCGAAGGCCACCACAAGCACCAAAGTCGCAACATCAACAATGAAAGCCACCAGCGATGCAGTAGCTGCCACCTCGAAAGCACCCACTAGCGCCCTGAGCAATGAGTGCATCATCCTCGAGGCTCAGCGCGCCCTCTATAACTCGCGGGTTCAGCCCCTGGTTTCGTTGGGTATTAACATCCCCCCTTATTTGGTTGGACTTGGTGTCGCGCTCCGTGATATCGAAATAGCCTTGGGTTGTATCCACGACTAAATTACAATCAAGGAAACGACCTAGATACAGAAAGCGAGGAAGTCCCGTTGTACGATATGGAGCGAGGAAGCAGCTACACCTGACAAGTAGCGTTTCGGCGAGTCTTATGTAGCAGGTGGGAGGATAGATGAGATGTTGTTGCTTGCGTGACTGGAATGGAAAAGTATGTGGGCATGTCATGTCTTAATTTTGGGTTGTGTGGGTTACAAATGACGTATGAAAATTATATAAAAAGAGAAGGTATGGCTGATCTAAAATACCTTTAATTTCTATGTGTAGCCAATTATTACCATTAGGCGTACACCCACTTGCAATACATGTACACCCCCCCTTTTTATATTAGGTATACGCAGTCTTGAGAGCTTGAAAGCTGATAATCTTGCTACCTACAGAGCGATCACGAGTAAACAGGTTTCTCCCTCCCTCATCAAGAATTTGGGTGAAGACTTCTTACACTTCTGATAAGTTTTTGCCCCCTTTAGATGATACTACGATAATCTCGCAAATCACCAAACTCAACGAGCGCATTCTATCAACGCGTAAATCATCAGGATTGACTGAGTATATATTTAGAGGATGGCCTGTTGCATCCTCAAAATCTTATCGGCTCCTGGCAACGCAGTTCTGGAGATGGGCTCGAGGCTGAAAATCCAGCCATCATACTCATGATTTGCGTATTAGATTGCCAGACATTGCGGGCGAGATCCACCAGGGTCTTTGACTGCGATACAACGTCCCTGCGAACTTAGTCAGCCGTGAGCGGACGCCAATACTCGACGGAAAACAGTACCCAGTAACTAGGTTCGATAATGTAATTAGTCGGTCAAAGTCTCAGTGAATCACCAGAACAGACTATCCCATAATTCAAGTAATATTCATCTTGTGGACCAAGACCTTTTTATGGATAATTTCAATCCAGCCGAGTTCAGCAGCATTAATCTTTTGAACATGGTCTTTGGGTACTCGACAGTATAGATTAGGTAAGTGGGATGTTACCTCTTGTTTGTTGACACGAGCTGGCTTGCTAATAACCATGTAGAGACTCATTGATCAGATTTTACTTGGTGTAAACGATGACGGTGGTGTTCCCTTTGATTGGCAGCTACTGGAGGGGCCCGGAGCACTACCTGGATTCTGAGCTTGTTCTCCTGCTCCGTGATTGATACGGGGATCGTATAAAGAAAGACAGATCAACAAGAGAATCTTCTTGCGAGTTTCAGTGGACAACTGATTATTCAAAACCCCGGACTTTGTTCATATACACTCCCTTCTTATACTTGGACTCATCTGATCCGGATGTTCCACTAGCACTACTTGACTGGAGCAATGTACGACAGACAGCTCCTTGTGAGTCGGTAACGATCTAGCAACGGGTACGAGGCAAGTTTTCTCTCCACTGCGGCTGAGATTGCTCTGCCGGCGGCAACAAGCAGCGGGCACTGATGGGGATATCGCCTGTCGCATGTGAAATGGGTGTTTCTAGCGTTTCAAGAAGCCTTTCTCCTAGGGTAGTCATTTACTCCGTGCTGTCACTCATGCTTTCCTGCGAAGGTCCTCCGAAGGCTGTGTCCCTTTCTTCCAATAATGCGGTACTTAATCAAAGGCTTTCTGGCCTTTACCATCGCGTCCCTGGCATCTGCACGTTCTTTTTCACCCCCCTCAGCGCTGATAACGCCAGATCCGGATGATCCCGGCGTTCCCGTCTCCTTGATGGCGTCGAACTTCGCTGATGTCCAAAATCACTCCAACCAATCTTTTGCAGATGTCGGCTCGGCTTTTATGAGATGTGGGAGGGCTTACGGGACAGACTTGAATGTTGACAGCTGTCTTAACGCCTGGGAAAAGGTCCCCCGCACTGTTTATCCCGAGCAGTTCGTTCCTCGATCTAGAGGCCCTAGACGGAGGTTTAGTGCAGAAATTTTGACACCCGTTCGCTACTTGAGCGACGATGGCGTCTGCGCCGTTGTACGTTGACCCTTTTGCAAGTACCCTCCATCTTCGGGCATGATGGCAACGTGTCCAAGCTGTCGGCCTCGGAAAGGTCCAAATCAAACTGCACCACCACATAGGCTACGTAAGAGGCACAGTGAGGCACGAAAGCTAATCTGAATCTTCACCGTTAGGACTTAACCATGGATCCCGGCTCCCGGACCGATATTACTTCTGCCAAAACAATCTCGACGCAGGCCAAGAAGGTTCTTGATCACTGTGTCGGCATAAAGAAGCTAGGTGGGCTCGCATCGGGATTTAGTGGGTCCTTTCCTCACTCCCATGACATCCTGTGACAATCATTGGCCAGGCTTTCATTGAGATTGTTTGCCTCGGCTACCACAAGGAGAAGGAGCTTGCCCATCACTGGTACTGAGCCTTGATCCATATTGCAGGCACTCGCCAGAACCTCTCCGTCACCATCAGAAGCTACGATCCTACCGTCAACTGCGATCCGAGACTGCCTGCGGTTCCGTCCGAAGGAAGTTGTTACGAAGCGCTTGAAACGATGCCTGCCGACAAGAAACCCCGGCCTTTTGGAGCGCCGAGAGCGTTTCGTGATTGTGAGTTCTTTGCAACTCGCGTACTTGCAACAAGCGCATTTCATCAACGACTAGCCCCGACGCGTTTCATTTGCTGTCTTGGCAGGCATCTTGCATTCTTCACGTCTCCACCTATCAACTCCGTGGTACTGATGCCGTTTTCAGCACCAGTGACTCCCACATCCTGTTACATTTTGGTCTCCATGCCGGCCCGTCTGCCGAGGACCATGGTTTCGTGGCTCGATGTCTGGCGAGCTGGGGTGGCGGTGAATACCATGTGTGTCCGACAGGGCCTTACGGGCAAGGCGGTCTGGCTGGGTATGTTCTTCTTTCTTTCTGCAGTTGTGCGGCTGGGTTTTCCCTGTGGTCTGTGTTTTGGTTGGGCTGATTGGGCGGTGCAGGTAAGAATGAAGAGATTGGTATTTCGCTGGGCGTGGAGGGAGTTCAGTTGGTAGGGAGTAATTCTAGTGGTGTGGGATTGAGTTTGATTTCATGACGTGTGTAGAAGGATACTGGATATGGTGTTTACGCCGATCTTCCTCGCACCTACTACTCGCCTACGGTTTGGGTTGCAGCAGTAATAGGATGGTATTGATGGATATGAATCCTAATCGCGGCTCAATCTTTTTCCCCCAGTATCCATTGATGCAAAAGCCCCCCGCTGAACCTCTTATCAGTGGGAAGCTTGAAGAGTTGTACCACCAGATAAAGATCCTTGACCAGTTCAGCATTCCAACCATCTTCAGACGCCAATTGCGCGAAAAACCGGACGATTCTCTCTCTATCGATACACGAATCGTTCCTGCTCACCGTCTGTCCCAGGGTCTTCTGATGAAGATGCATATTGTTTGGTTCCGAAGCGATTGATCTGTCAGGCGAGTAAGCGGGATTGCGTGATAGAGTGTGCGAAATGAGGTCAGTGACTGCCTTTCGATAATGGGGACGTGTTTCAATGCTGGTAGCGCTATTGGTGTTGAATGTTTGGAGAACACTTTTCATGTCTCGGCGGATGGAAGGGCAGTCGCTGTTGAGCTTGCAAGACCAGTCTCGTCTCGTTTGGGCGTAGGTCTGTGTATTCGGGATGGGATTCGGCTTGCAGATTAGACGATTTCTATAATCTCTGCTCCTAGGCTCTTTGGCCCGTCCTTATACTCCAATCCATCTCGTCCCTTGGATGTCTGCAACTCACTCCCTCCGCGGATAGAAAACCAAGTAGCACATCTGCCCCTCATCCAACAAATACTCAGCGCCTAACATTGGCTCCAGAACCCATTTCTGGTAACACAGTATCTCGACGACGTTCAGGTCCCAGAACCCTTTTTTTTTTTTTGCCGCCTCATCAGGCCGCGACATCGTTCCACCACCACCCTCTTCTTCCTGCAGCAGATCCAACTTCACAACCACGCGCTCGAGACCAAAAAGTCCAAGCTGCAGAGGGCCCGGAAAGAGACGAAGTGAGGGTTGTACGTCACCGTTACTGCACGATGATCCTTTCGCTCGCTGACGGTGGTGCAGCTGCCGTTGTTGAACTGACGCATTCAGTCCTCGCCTTCTTTCGCTTCCTTCTCCCATAACACATCGCTCAGCATCTTCGCCATCTTCTCATGGCCGGCCCGTTCCGCCTCTTGCTCAGGAGTGAAGGAGCGTCCATTGATCCACTTGCTCGATGTCAGACTCGCAAGGTCCTCCCGTGACAGTAAATGTTCCACCACCCTTTCCATACCTGCAGACGCGGCATACCAAACCAGTGTACCACCCCAAATATCCACAGCGTTAATATCAAGACCGTGATTGATAAGAACCAACGCGACGTCTTCCTCTTTTGGATCTATGGTCGCAGTCGCCGCGTTTCCTTTTCGTCGTCTCGGATCCAGTCGTCTCGGATCCATCACGTTTTTTTTCTTTGTTTTGTGCCAAAACGGCGGCCATGTCCTGGTGGTCCAGAATGGCGTGGTGGAGAGCGTTGCGTTTGCTCATGTCCCTTTTGTTCCGAGCGACGAGATCCATTGTGTTACAGAGCTGATTGACGACCTCGGGATGGCCATGGTAAGCAGCCAAGATCCCCGTGTTATCATCTCCTGGCCGTCAGATGTGAATCACGGCTTTCTCTCCTAACAAATGAAGCTGTCCCCTCCTCATGCCATCTCCCAGCCATCAGATACTCGACTCCTTCAAGCGCACATATCACATGCTATTCCTCCATTCATTCATTCAATCATTCCTCCCCCCCCTACTGACCCTCCCTCCCTCTCTCTCCTTCCTTCCACCCCCCCTTCAAAAATCCATCAAACCCTCATCTCTCCCCCCCGCCACTCACCAGCCCACGCAAACAACATCAGCACTCCCGACGCGAACATCCCACCATCCAATGCCCCCTCGCCGCAGAGCTCCGAGCACCGAACAAGCGTCCGTGTACGGAGTTCGTACACATACGCCGCGTTCGCGAGCAAGCGTGTGAGGAAAGAGAGCGAGGAAGGGGAGCTGTAGTAATGGCTTGATAGCCCCGCCACTCACCAGCCCACGCAAACAACATCCGCACTCCCGCCGCGACCATCCCACCACCCAATGCCCCCCCGCCGCAGAGCTCCGAGCACCTCACAAGCGTCCGTGTACGGAGTTCGTACACATACGCCGCGTTCGCGAGCAAGCGTGTGAAGAAGGAGAGCGAGGAAGGGGGAGCCGTGGTGATGGCTCGATAGGTGAGAGGGGAGAGTTGGCAATCGGAGATCCAAGCCGGCGTTTCATCCATCCCTTCTTTATTTCGTTTCGAGGGGTATCGGGTTCCGGCAAGGAGAGAAGATGGATAGAAGAGAAGAGAAGGATGAACGACGCGTGAAGGCGGGGCGTGCTGAGGGTTCCCGAGTTTGTGGTTAGGGATGGAGGATGCGGGTGGTGGGTTTGTGGGGGGGATTCTTTTGCATGGAATTACCCGATATGCACACCTCACATCTCACATCTCACGTCTCCCCCAAGCTAGAAAAACAAACAAAAAAGATCAATCGCAAGCACGAAAATACAAACATTGCACTCGTACCAATTTTGACCTTATTCATGGCACGGGTATTCTCCCAACCACACCCCTTCTCATCGCAAGCCTTGAGCTCGCTGTTTTGATTCTCTCGCTCGAGAGAAGGCAAGGTAGCCCTGCTTGTCACGATGCCGAGATGGAGTAAAGGAAAGGAAAGTAAAGGAAAGTGTGACGGTGTGGTGCATCGTGAACGAAATCGAATGGGAGGGAATGGAATGGATAGACTGCTATAGCGTTTCTTTTCGCAAGAATGTATGCTGGAACGAATAGATGGACCGGACCAGTAGAGATAGATTCTTACCCGCGAATCCAAAAGAGAGAAGAAAGAGTTCAAAGAAAGTAGGAAATATGATAATGTTGCACGAGTACGGCATGGGTATTATCAATTAAGCAGCGCGAGAAGGACGACGGCTACCCTCGCTCAGCTCCCCAGATACAAAAAATAAACGCACGACACTCGTTATCACACATTCTCCCCCCTTCATCTCAACCCTCTCCGCGTCCCCACCCGCCTACGCATGCGCCAGCACGACTGTCCTCCCGCTCCGCTTCCACTCTGCAAGTAACACGCCGCAGTGTCCGCACTTGTGCTGCACGTCTTTGAGGCTGGAGATGAGGTAGGGGATGCAGCCGAGGCAGCAGACGACGCAGGTGAGGGCGGCCCAGAGACTGGAGGGTTGTTAGCGTTGTCTTTGTTTGGCGGGGAGGGGGGTTCGAGATGCGGGGTAGGGGACGTGTTTTGGGGGGGCATACTGGACCGTGTTGCCCGAGACGTGTTCCACGACGGTCAGGCCTCGGTGGCGGCAGACGGGGCAGTCGACGGGGGCGGCCGCTTCTTGGAGGTTCCCGAGCGGGACTGCGGTTTGGTACATTGATTGCTGCGGCTGCAGCTGCGGCTGCTGCTGGTACTGCTGTGGGGGGAGCTGCTGCTGCTGGGGCGGTGGTTGTTGTTGCTGTTGCGCAGAGGCGTAGTATTCGAGCTTGCCCGGCGCTGTGCCCTGGGGCTGTTGCATGGGCGAAGCGAGCGGAGATATGGGCTGCTGCTGGTTCTGGAGGTAGTTGCTGTAGAGAGAAGAGTCAGCCATCGCGGGCTTTCTTGGGTGGAATAGCTGGCATAGATGTTGTCTGTCTGTATGTGGGTATCTTACTGGGCAATTATTCCACCCTGCTGCTGCCCTGTCGGCGTTCCATACGCGTACATGTCTTGCATGGGTGGGGCAGGGGAATGGGTTTCAGGGAATTGCGGGGGTTTGGCTTCGTAGGCAGGGCTTGGGCCTGCATAGCAAGGAACTGTGTCAGTAGAGTCTTTGCGGAATTGGAATCGTAATTGGCGCCAGAGGAGGCTGCGAAGGGAACGTACTGGTGGGGGTGTGGGCGCTCATCTTGCTTGTTTTCGCTTGGCTGTGGAGTGAGTCAAAGGGTGGCTGCTGGTGTTGCTGTTGCGAGATAAAGTCGAGTCACAGAATAGGGCAGATAGAAGGAGGGTGAGTGTAAGGTAAGTGAAAGAGGTGGAAATGCCCGGTATACGCTGGTGTCAAAGGAGTTGTATGGTAGAGGTGTCGGTCGACAATTACTCAATCGCGATCAAGACGCGTAAAGTGGGGTGAATGAGTACTACACGTACCAACACACGCAACAAAGACAAGTAATAAGGAGAGGGAAGAGAAGGGAAGAGAAGAGGAGAGGACAAGAGGAGAGGAGAGAAGAAGAGAAGAAGAGAAGCCGCACTGCTTGTCAGCCTTGACGCCTATATTTAGAGAAGTCTCAGGCAAGTAGAGCCTGTAGAGGGAAAAGGGAAAGGGGAGCAGTCAACCTTCTCTCAAGCAAGTGTCGGCTGTCCAGTCAAGGCGTCCAGCTTTTCAGCCCCAAGCACTCCTTGCATCGCTGTCCCCGTTAAGGGAAGACGGTAGGACTATTTAGATTGCGACAGCCCCCATAACTCGCTACAAGTTACAACCCCACAAAGTAAAATTGTCCGCATTCTAGACCTCGGCCAAGCCATTATTAATTATTATTAACCTGACAGACCAAATCGCGAATCGTGCCCCCATTCTGGAGCACTTGTGGTGTAGTGAGCGAGCCATGGCTGCTGCAACAAGCTCAGCCGCCAATATGAGGCGCCCTCCCGTCCACCGAATTCGGAAGGCTGTGCCATCGCCATACACATCCCAGACATGGCTTGTCGCCAAGGGTGGTACTACCTATGTAGGATTCTAGGTATCATGCATGGTGAACACGAGTGTTGCACGCCGAAAATAATGTCCACAGGCATCGTCTAATATTAATATTAATACCCTCGTTGGAGCACTGCTGGGCGTTTACTTTGTGTGAACCAGGGAACCAGGGAAACTCAGGGGAGAAGCGCTAAGATTAGGGTCTACGCCGCCGTGATTGAGACTACTTGGTGCCGCGTAGATTCTATCTTGCCTAAACGACAGCCTCAACAGCACAGATCACAAAGTTGGTCCTCTAAGCATTACTCTGCTCGACGAGTGAGAGAACTCCGAGTACCGCTTTTATATATGGCCAGCCATGAGCTACAATACGGGGGACTTGTTCTATAATCTTGATGGAGTAAAGAGTCATGTAGAGTCAGGTCCAATTGGGAGAAAAAAGATAAGGCTGAACTGCAAGCACGAAGACAATTTCAATACGCCAGCCCAACTCCGGTTTGGCGCTTCTCTTAATAAGCG
Source organism: Parmelia sp. 050094 (assembly GCA_018257885.1). Taxonomy (NCBI): domain Eukaryota; kingdom Fungi; phylum Ascomycota; class Lecanoromycetes; order Lecanorales; family Parmeliaceae; genus Parmelia; species Parmelia sp. 050094. The sequence goes on from JAEUBB010000032.1 coordinate 133,416, forward strand.
AGATTCGCTAGGCTCGATTGAGGTTTCTTCGTAAGGTTTGAGTCCCTTGCGTGTTGCGAATTTTTCGAAGTTGACTCCAACCGGTGAACTGTTATTTCGGATGGTCCACTCACTACCAAACATTCAAGCACAAGATTCCATTCGTAAGTCTTTCTTTTCAAAACAGATATTTGCAGGTAGGAAATGCTTTTTTTTTCTCCAGCACACTCCTGCTATAAGTGCTCCACAGAATAATACTCCACTATTGGCGGTGCGTGTGGCGATCTATGCCATGTACGCTGTGGACGCCCCTTCCATAGTCAGCGGTTGGGAAATGGAATCGCTTGCCGCACCTGATCTGGCTGCTGCCGTTGCTCAATTCATCGAATTCGGTTCCTCATCGGCATCAATGAGAGCTTGAAGTTTCGAGTCGGTCAAGATTCTGCTGTCAAGTCACCTATCCCAGATTGTGTTACCGCATTCTCAAAATTTCCTAAACTCCGACTACAGGATCTTGCGCACGATGACATGCACCATGTTCAGGACAAACTTGGGGGAAACTCGCTCATGCAAGACTCGACCAGGTTCAAGACGGTGCTACCGACCAAATCGTCAAGGGTCTCACATCCACAGCATCTGGCGTGTTCCCATTGGGACCTGCTTTTGAGAGGGCTAGTTTCAAATTTGGGCTCTAGTTCCAATTGCGAATTGAGTAAGGTATTGACGCTGTGAGACGAGGCCTTCTCTCCCCTTTGCGCTCACAGATGGTTTTCAACGGTCGACAATGTATCCATGAATGGGCATGCTTCCTCGAGACCCGAATCAGGTTATTCTAGTAGTGAAGCGACTCCTCCAGGGTCTTCGAGACCATGACACGCTCTCGGACCTGACCTAGAAATTGGACGAATTACCCAAGGACCTTGAAGCTCTTCATAACCATATGCTTGGAGACATGAGCCATCATAATCGTCTTCAAGGTTCTACATTGCTGCAGCTTGTCCTAAGAAGCTCGAGGACACTAGTGATATTCCCATGACCGCGTTACAGCTTTCTTTCGCCCAAGAGGTCGAAGAGGAAGAGTATTCGACTTCACAACTTTAAAAAGCCTCCAGGGTCTCTTCTCGCGGACTGCAGTGGTGATGTGAGGCTACCGAAGGGCGAACGCCAAGCCGCTGTTGTGGTCTCATAGAGACGCAGGATCCATCAGTTCCGCTGGAAGGCCACAAGGCCAAAACAACTGTGGGATTACTATATGAGACTGTCATAGACTTCCTGCACCTTCGGACAATTTATACCTACCTCATATCTTTGGCGGCGGAATCAAACATTGATGTCGATCAGGCTTGACTATTCTCCACACTTTCAGAAATGATGGCTCAGGCCCAGACACCAAGAGGAAGCCCCACCAATGCCTACGTGGTCTACAGTATGCTTCGATTTTTGGCACATAAACGACGTATGGAGAATATGATAGACCCTTTGATCAGCACATGGATACCTGCGTTGAGCACAATGGCTACTGTTTTGCTCAAAAAAGAATTTGTTGACTCACCCAATGTCCAGCACGAGGCAGTCAGAGACTCAGAGTAATGACAGAACGGACCTGTGCGCGCTATACCTTCAACTGCTCTGAGTCATTGTGATTTGCTGTGCCACGTGAGTAACGATTGCATTCATCGCATACTCGGAGAGTAAAGGATCCCCCCATCAACCTACGAGTATCCCTGAGCTTAGGACCGAAATTAGCGTTCCCCATCATGCGCAAGGAACGTTGCTCCGTGAGTATACGTATCCCTAGCCTCCATGTGGGTTAGCCTTGTCCCGGCTACGTACAGACATCTGACAACACACCATCTGAGACGATTCAGTCATCCTCTTACCTCCAGATCGTAGCCTCATGCTTCTCCGGCTGCAAAACACGGTAAGATCCCGTGACTGCGAGCGGAGGTCCGTGGCGCGCCGAAGTCCGCCATGCGCTGGAAATCCCATGTCTGGGATCACTTTACGGAAGCGCTTTGATTCCGTCTAGATGGCGTTTCTGTCGGATGGATTACTAGTATATGAAACAGCGACTACGAATGTTACACCACAGGGCCACTACATTGCTATCTTACTGGAAAACCTACAGACTCTTACCCAGACAGAATGCCGAACAATCACACAAATGGTCACTCCCGCGCTCATGGTCGCCTTGACGGCAAAGTTGCCCTCGTCACAGGCGCTGGCCGCGGTTTAGGTACAGGGATCGCTCTCGAGCTCGGTGCTCGAGGCGCCTCCGTCGTAGTCAACTACAGCAGATCAGCGGGGCCCGCCGAGAACGTCGTATCGGATCTCCTCGCCCTTGGCACGCGGGCAATTGCCATCCAGGCCGACATTGCCAAGCCCGCCGAAGTCGGCTCCCTCTTCGAGCGGACCATCGCGCACTATGGCCGACTCGACATTGTCGTGTCGAACGCCGGCATAGAGGCCTTCAAACAAGAGGAAGACGTGACGCAGGAGGATTATGACGACGTGTTCAACCTCAACGCCCGCGGCCAGTTCTTCGTCGCGCAGAACGGCCTCCGACATTGCGCCAGCGGGGGCCGAATCATTCTCACGTCCTCCGTCGCGGCCAACATGGCCGGCGTGCGTAACCATGCTTTGTACGCAGGCTCCAAAGCCGCCGTCGAAGGCTTCACGCGCAGCTTTGCCGCCGACTGCGGGCCAAAACGCATCACGGTGAACGCGATCGCCCCGGGAGGAATCCTCACGGACATGTTCGAGGCGAATAGTTGGCATTATGCGCCGGAAGGGACGCCGGATATGGGCCGTGAGGTTATCGCGAAGACGTTGGCAGGGTTGTGTCCGCTGGGGAGGGTGGGGGTGCCACAGGATGTCGCGAGAGTGGTGGTTTGGCTGGCGGGCGAAGAGAGCGAGTGGGTCAACGGTCAGGTTCTGAAGCTTACTGGAGGCTCCTCTGCTTGAGTGCGGGCATACTTAGGGGCATTGGAAGGGTGAAGCAGCTTCTTAGATACCGTGTAATGTGAGGTCATTTCCTAGAGCCTTCTCAAGCATAGCAGTTGAGCATCTTCCCGCATGCGTCGTCGATAGGAGGTTCTCGAGGTGGATGATGTGGTAATAGAACCTCCTTTGCTTTCTAGCACTCCTCGCTCTGAAGAAGATGAGCGCCTGTCAAGCTGTCTAGTGGCATGCATGGTTGATCGAAACCGCAAAGCACTTGGGGGCAGGTGTCAGTTTCACTGTTGTTGAGGAATTTTCGATGATATCTTTAGCCTTTAGGAATTCAAAGCTCCACGAGCGTAACACTGGCTCTTGACGAGATCGTCAACAAGTCAACTAAAGGCCAATGATTTGGCTTAAAAAACAGATCGACGAGCATCCCAACAAATTCTGTTCATCACACCAACGTTTTCGGCTTTCTGTACTGGGAATCCTTCAACGAATCACGGGTCTAATTTGGACCGGAGTGAAAGACTGCATAGCTCCGAGACGGTGTGATTAGCTGGGACATTTCTGCAAGAGGCTGGATCATCGACTGTGATTCTTCGAGAGGCGGTGTGAAAGTAGAAAGGATGAGCACGGGAAGCCTTGAACTCGGAAAGCATACTTGTTCAAGGTTAGTGTATTGCTTCTCAGGCATTCAGATACTCTATCTCAAGGTTTCTCAACAATTAGATAAACTTGCTCTTCCGGTAATGAGGCTACCCCAAGCCATCATGTTACGTCTTCCAAGATTGATAATCGTTCATTTAGTCTTTGACAAACTGTCGTGAGAAGAGCTCTGGAATTGATCAGCTGCATTTGAAAGCAGACGATAAAGCGATTTCACCCTTTACGGCCAATGATGCAACCTCTCTTCGTCTTCTGGCATCATGATGACCTGCATACAGCTTGTAGCGTTTGAGGTTCGAGTCCGCGGATCAATTGGCTTGTCTGGCTAGCGAGAGATAAGCCACATATGGGGAACTATGAAAAGAAGTAGGCATCAGTGTAGATGGTTATGGATTGATTGCTCAGAGGATTCCTCATGAAAAGTCCTATAAGCTGTGGTTTCCTGGTCTTTGGCAACTTAGGAAGATCTTTGCAGATACTGCTGTAATACAAGTCCCGGGATCTTTGTAAAAAATGCGCCGCCACACTGCCGTAGTCCATATTAGCGAATGAGAGATAGCCTTATTGCATACAGATAGGGTCTGCTCCAGGGAAGCCTTGGGAGAATCAATCAATTATGCCTGAATATTCTCAACACGACAAACAACGGCTCATCAGAGTCAAAAACGGTACGGCGACGCTGAGACTACGCTCAAAAGCGTCTCTCAATGTAGGGTTCATCAAGGGTAGCCTTGCGTGAGTCATCCCAGCCGTTCCTGTATTATAGATCAAGCCGTCTGACAGCATGATCCTGCTACATTCATCACACCCTTTCGCATGGAGCAACAAGGAACGGAATCCGTCAGCCGAGCCATGAATAGTCGACGAGCATCTCAAGAGTCTCAGGGACTTGCGGTAGGCTGGGTTGATAGGGTCGAGGAAGCGAAGGATGTGTGAAAATTTGAGACGATTTGTCGCCATCTTTATCTGTAAATCAAGATACCAAAAGCGTTACCTGAGAGCCTTTTAATGATATTTTGAACAAGCCTTGGGAGAGCCGACCTTGAGAATAACATTTCCCGAGGATGATGTGCGTACAGATCAGCAACACTTTGAATCACTCTGTCAGCCTTGTGCGCGTTGACTTTGGAGTAATGAGATACGACGCACGGCAGGGCGTAGGGGATATCAGGGTTGCATTTTGAAGCTGCAGTTAGTCGAGGTCATTCTTTGGCTGCTCGTTCGTTGAAGTTGCGGTCAATCGAATGCAACTCTACAGGGATTGATGGGACGCCTCCTCTGACACTGGAGGGTCGGGATATCGACTGCACGCCTCAATCCCGGTAGGATAATATCCTTCATGCAGTGTTGCGACATTTTCAGAGAGACTGTGAGTCCAATACCAATGCCTTGAAACTCATACGGACATGTGCAGGCTGCAGCCAGGATGCCGGACGCTAAAACCCAGAGCCCGGGTGGGTACTTTAGTGTACGTGCTCCTAAGAAGCGGCACGGAAAGCACCCTTTAGGCCGTAGCTAGGCCGTAGCTAGGCCGTAGCTAGGCCGTAGCCAGGCCGAGGTGCCTAAGGCTAAGGCTCAGGCTCGTGCGTCACAGACGAGACTCTCGTTTCGATTTACAGTAGGCCATGATACTTCGCGTAAACAACGTGGTCGAATATCTGCAAGTACTTAAGTACTTGGTCAGAGGCGGTATGCCCATTGGACCGAGTATCTATGGCGATTCGCCTAAGATAATGGGCGTCGGAGATGATCTGGAAAAGGTGCTTTCACCAGCAATTGCTAAGCAGGTCTATCCTGCCGTGCCTGCTTACACAGTACACTACGGCCGGACAAAAGATCCAGATTTTCTCCAGCAACCATCAACAGTGCAGATTGAATCTCCTCTCACACCAGCTGATATCCTCGACAGCATCGACATGCTCATTTCTTATTGAGACGACAAGGGCTTCCGACTCTTTTCCAAAACTTGTGCGCATCTCTGGCTATGGACATGGACAAGGCCCCGATTGCTTGCAGCAGCTGTGCGAAAGCCAAGGTAAAATGCGACAAAAAGGTGAAGCCCCTCCCTCCACACACGTGTTTGCCGCACTCAGCGACCTCAACCCCGGTCAAGGAAATATCTACATGTTCGGACCGCAGCGCTCCATCCAAGTTCATGATTTCAAGCTCATCACATCTTTGAATCTTCATGCTAATCGCAAGCGTCCCCATTCTCGGCTAAGTTGTCCCTGTGCGTACCACTAACCCGTCGACTCTCATTAGGTCCCATGTACACGGTGCGCCAGTAAGCGCAAAGTCTGTCAACCAAGGACCGCTCGCCGTTCTGGCGAGACGTCCACTCAGCACAATCGACCCAATGAAGAGCCTTGGGAACCTTTGACTCTCGGGCCCAGCGATATCATAGACACTACAGTGCCGTGGTCGACAATATTCCCAACGTCAACATCATCGAACCTTTCCGACTCGGGCCCAAACCCTACAACTAGTCACACTTTCAAGCCCAGCCAATTACAGGTCTCAAACAAACGCCCATCGAACAACGTCAGCCGGGATTTCCTCCACTCCTCGGTTTTCGCGCAGTCGCCTGCAGATTTTAATGACTCTTTGTCGCCTGCAAGAGAACCTTTCATAGACATGGAACTTGACGAAATTGACACTCATGGTGACAATGGAATGTTATCGATGGAAGGAATGGATTATCCTTCGGACTTCAGTGTACCTCCGATGCAAGATGATGTGTTACCCATCGGTGAAATGCGAAGTAGTGATAATCATGGGGATTTGGAGACTCATCGACCATCAGCCAACGCCGTGTCAGACTCAGGCCGAGCGTCTGGCTCATCCTTAGGAGCGTATCGGAGCGAAGTTGGATCGTCATCTGAAGGAGACAGTCCATACACTTCATACGAGTCGACGACCATGACCACAAGCGGGAACCAAACCTCGGTCCTGGAAGACGAAGCCATCTTTATGACCCAAGATCGTTGGTCGTATTTCCAGTGCAATCCTCCCATCGATGCTGGTCCTTTCTCAAAGACTGCAAGCATCTACCTTGAGAGACTCGAGCACGCACTTGAAAGCGAAGATGCTTGGCAACAAAGAGACTGGCAGCCGCAAGCCATAAACACACCGCACGACGGATTCAGTCTTCAGGTTGAACCGCTCAGCAGCTATGCCCGAGAAAAGCTCATCGCAGTCACGCAAGCGATTCTTCAAAAGGCATCAGGTACCCACCATATCGATTCGCGTAGTCAGCACAGTGCCGCATCCCTGCAAGGTAGAGGCTTTATCACCCTTCCGCCACCGGTCGTTCTTGAGTATTTCCTGAAAGCCTACGTACGTCGGTGTGAGCAGTACTACGCCTGTGTGCCCGCGGGAACATTGAAACCGAACGAAGTGATGCAAGCAGGGAATACTAAAGCGTCGTGCCTACTTTTGCTCCTGATGATCGCTCATGGTGCCGCGGTAACACCAACTGTCGAAGCTCGCGCTCTAAGCAGTGGCTTAACGGAAGCTTGCCGCATATCTCTGCATGACCTGATGGAGGTAGACTTTGAACTTGTGCAGAACCTAATGGTGCTTCAGTGCGGATTACTTTATACGAATGTAGCGGTATGGAGTGGGGACAAATGGCACATGGAGGTCAGTCTTCTGTGTGTTAGCGTCTACCGGTTGGTCGCGGCTGACTCTTTGCCACAGATTGCCATCGGCCGACGGGGGTTGTACATCTCGGTCTGTCACTGCTCAAGAATCTGGCTTTCTTGGTCATATTTTGCTTACATCTTCTCAGGTGCTTCGCTCGGTAGGCTTGTTGGACTTTCAGTATGCAAGACCATCTAGAGAGGAGTGTCATGCGAACCCGGAAAAAGAGTGGAAGAAATGGAAGGAGTCGGAAGGGAGAACCCGGTAGGATATAGAACCCCGACCTGCTGCAAACTTACCGCTGAAAATGCTTTTTCAGATTGGTCGTGTCATGGATCTTCGTCGATCAGGAACTGGGCTTATTCCTAGATCAAGCGCCGTTGCTGTCCCTTAGCTGTATCCGCACCACCATGACTGATCCCGATCACCTATGGGAAGCCAATTCCTCCGACGAGTGGCTGAGAGCCCGCGATCGAGCGATGGGCGTCCTGGATAAGCCGCGCATGTCTATACGCGATCTTTTTCGCTTCTTCATGGACGGCGAGCTTGCGAACCCAAATGTCTATCTTTCAACAACACAACTCCGCCTTCTCCTTCACCCTATACAATCTCTGGTCATCCATTTACAGCAAATCTTAAGCTGCATACCGGATGGAAGTGGCAACCGAAAAGTACCACAAGCCATGACAAAGGCAAAAACACTACTTCGGCTCCGAGAAGTGCAGTCGCTCTTGGGGCAATGGTATTCTCTTGCATCCCGCTGCTCCCGCAATATGACTCGCATGACTCACCCTAGCCCGGCCATGTATGCTAACCTAATCATCTACCATCTCCTTAGCCTGAGCACATTGTGTTGTCTACCTGAAATCGAAAGGTTTGCTCGCGGTGAAGTCAAGATAGCACAATCACAACCCCATCCAATACTCAAAATCAATTGTGCGGAAGATGCGGAGCAGGTATTCTTTCATTGTGGCCAGATTTTTCGCTTGCTTCGCTTGATACCGGAAGACGTGCGACCACTCTGGTGGCCAGCTGCTGTCTATCGCGCCGCCCTAGCTGCATGGATGACCAGCATGACTAAAGCCACAACAAGGAGTCTGCTTAGTAGTCTAGGCAGAAAGGCTTACCAAACTTTTGCTATTGATGCCGTGACGCCCGAAGATCCTACTCTGGTGCAGTATTTACAGACTGGAGAAGGCCAACCTATGCTCTCCAAGAAGGATGATACCAAGGTGTCGCTCGAGGTCCCACAGAACATATTGTTGCAAGGGGTGGATTTGCTTAGTGAGAAGCTTACGACGCGATTCCAAGACGGAATTCGAGCTAAGTTGGTGAGGCTTGTGAAACGGTGGAAGAAATGGAAGGTTCAATGAAGATGTGTGTGTAAGACACTGTATCCCTGTTCGGTCAATCGAGATCAGGAGGTAACGGTTTACTGACATTCGCTCGATTGACGATGTTATCCGGAATTACATAGATAGTGCTGGACACCCCATTGGCTATCTGGGCGAATTTCAAACTTCTCATGATTAGGCCCTCAAATTTTGCGGACACCATGTGATTCATGTCATCGTTGCTGACATCACATTGAGGGTCGACTTGGGGTAAGGAAGGAACCTCATACCTTACAGTCGATGCCCTAATATCTTTGACGATATTCAGCTAGGCTCGTCTTCTAAGGACAGTGGGTCTAAACTTATGGCACTTAACATCGCTAATGTCTAGAGCATTCGTCCTTGCCAGGTTTCATTTCTCACAGGCACACTCTACTGCCCGAAATCGATATGCTCTATGAAACGATCGAGACATCAGGAGAATAGCAAGCGCTATGGTTGACCTATCTCTTAGTCAAATTTAGTCCTAAGGAAGAACTGCCTGATAATCCTTCAAATGTGATACTCTTGTGGTCTCGTCCGAGAGTTCGTCAAAGTATAATGAGATCACCGCCTGATGATGTACAAGCCTTCAGACTCAGCTTTGGATGAGTACAACTTCGATGATAGAATCGTCACTTCCCGGTGGTTTCTCGATACTGGTTATTCGTAGCCTTGGATCGGCAGCTGCAACCAATTGTACCCATTCATCTTTACTTCTCTCCTGGGAGTTCAGCATGCTGAACATTTGCAGGTCCATATTCCTACGTCAAGCAATGAGCGAACCGCAATCTAAGACGAAAAAATTATTGAGCCGAGATTCTTACCGTGTCCATTTCTCCGCAAGAAAAGAGTAGTGCCCTGGCGGCAACACCACATTCTCAACTAGTATGATCTTTGAGTCGGCCTCCATAGCTCGGACTATCTGTCGAAGAATCTTGATTGCGTATTTGTCTGACCAGTCGTGGCAGATGTGTCTCAGCAAGAACACATTGCCGCGTACAGGCTGCGGCTCGAAGAAGTCGTGAGACATGTAGGAGATGCGTCCTTTGAATTCCATTGGGAGAGTCTCCTCGGCTTCTTGCACTGTGTGTGGGAAATCCTGGACTACGAAGCTCAGGTTTGGAAACGCTTTGGCCAATTCAATACTGACATGACCTGCGGAGCCACCAACCTGAATTCGCTTCTAGTCATTCAAAATATCTCTTATGGTTGGGGAGTAGCGCTTGTAAGCTACTACATGGCAGAAAACGAGGTCGAAGGATGCGCTTCAAGGTGGCAGAACTCACATCTACGACCGTGGCTTTTCCGAGTTTGTCCCAAGCAAACCCTTTGGCAACATGATGAGACTGCATACCAGGAGCAGTTCCGACGCCCTTCATCGCGCCGAAGAATCTTGCTTGAGGAGCATTGTTATCCGCCAGATACTTAAAGAAGCCTTGGGGTGCCGGGTTGCCGAAAGCGACAGCGAATGGACTCTCGCTCGGCTCCTGAGAATTAGGATATCGGACCATCGCTTCCGTCCATTTCGCAGATGTGGGGTATGCCTCTTCGACAAAATGGCCTACGTAATCCCACAACACTGGATCCTTGACCAAAATGGCTGACATAGCTGTGTGTATGACATGGTCGAGCTTGTCTTCATAGAAAATCTTGTTTGTCGTAGCTTGACGGATGACGGAGGCAACGCGATGTTGGGAAAGACCGGTATTATCTGCGATATCCATATATGTAGCACCTCCATCAAGAGGCACAGCTTGTGCTATCCTGAAACGGTATATGACTTGAAGGACAGAGATATCTATCATCTACGAGCTGGCAGTCAGCACGACAGGGTCCCGTCTCAGATTGGCATGCAACGGCTCAATTACCGGCCACACTGTCCATTTTAAGCGCTCAGCCGGTCCCATAACCAGATCAGAAAGAGTCTTGGTATCTTCGAGGATCGATTCTCGCACAAGTTGGATGCCGGACTCATTGTTTGGGTTGGGGAACTCAGGAGCGGCATTCGCTGCAAACGATGGCTGGGGGAAACCTCGAGCGTTCAGAAAATCCTTGAGAATGGCCGTGTTCTTGAAGATGCGGACAGCGATTTCAGTCAGGTCTGGTGTCTCTTGATGCATCTTGTCGATGGTGCTCGCCGGATTAGGGAGTTTGTAAGACGTGTTAATCTCTAGAGCAGTGAATCAAGTGGCTGATGTTGAACCGGGCGCGAAGCACTCGACTGGATGCGATTTGTGGGTGTGCATTCAAACTTTCGATGACTCCGGAATCTGTGACCACGAACCTTTTTGCTAAATCGAGAGCAATTAATGGATGCTGCAGCGGCGGGCGGCCGGACTGAAAGAAGATCTAGCTGCTCAGCTGCAGTCACGGAACGACCGTGCATCGGACTGCAACGCTTCGGACTCTGCGAAAGCAGGCCCGTGTCATGCATCTCCGAGGCTACTCAGCCCATTTGGACATGGCGTCCTTCTCTCGGACTGAGGGCTAGTACTACGGACTTTTAGTCAGCAATCCTCTGACAAAACGATTGTTATGTGCGTTCCCCATACTTTGATCCTACCACACTCTGTATCAGCTCTGCAATAAGGCTAGAGCAATCTTACGAGATCTCTACGACACCTTGTTCTTTTCGCGTTCCTGATTGAGACTTGCTTAGGGTAGGCTATTTTCTATTTCTATCCCTTTGCAGGCCCAGCCAAGAAATCCTCCTAAGCCATCTTTACAGAGCCCCTTGGGTACTGGAACGGTCTTTGAAAGATATTCGTTAGTTCTTCTCCTGAAAAATGGGTTCCCTAGCTCCTGACATTGTGTCCTCCTCTACTCTCAAGAACGTCGCTCTCTTTGGTGTATGACATTCCCTTTAAACTCCATCTGCAACCTTGTGACCTTTTCTATACCAGACTAACTGCCATCGACACAGGCAGGAGGGAACCTCGGTCCACACATCATCCGAGCCCTCCTCACTTCCGGATTCAGAGTCACAGTCTTCAGCCGGCCCGAATCCTCTTCCGCGCCTCCGCCCGGAGTGGAATCCCGCAGACTCGATTTCTCCGAGGAATCCTTGAGCGTAGGTCTGCGGGGCCAACATGCCGTCGTCGCGGCCGTCGCAAAGGATCGAGAGACGACACTCTTGCAACGGGTCATGATTGACGCGGCCGTCAGGGCCGGCGTCAAGAGGTTCGTGCCGGCGGAGTTTGGGAGCAATACGGAGGATCCGACGGTCGTGGAGCGGCTGCCCGTCTTCAGGAGCAAGCTTGCCGTCCTGGAGCACTTGAAGAGCGTCGCGGCGGCGAACCGCAGTTTCACGTATACGGCCATCTGCAACGGCGCCTTCTTCGACTGGGTAAGGACCTCCCCGCGCACATTTCCCAAGCCGCCCATTCTCTCTCCCGTTTGTCCCTGTCGCTTCCCCTCCCCACCCCCTCTCCACATCCAGGCGTCCGCGTAACCCTCCCTCGCAACCACCGCCCGCTGACCCTCCCGCCCGACCCCAGGGCCTCACAACCGGCTTCCTAGGCTTCGACCTCTCCTCCCGCCACGCGACCCTCTACTCCAACGGCCGCACCCCCTTCACCGCAACCACCCTCCCGACCGTCGGCCGCGCCGTCGCCGCCGCCCTCCTCCGCCCGTCCGAATCCGCAAACCGCTACTTTTGCATCGCGGAGCTGCGCGTCACGCAGGAAGAGATGCTCCGGGCGCTCGAGAGGAGCTCGGGGGCGAGGTGGACGCTCGAGGGGAGGGATGCCGAGGCGGTGAGGAGGGAGGGGTTGGAGATGGTGGGGAGGGGGCAGGGGGAGGGGGTCGGGAGGGTGATTTTGGGGGATCTGTTTGGTGGGGGGGGAGGGGGTCTTGGGGTGGAGAGGTACGGGGTGGATAATG
>JAEUBB010000032.1:145911-184070 GCA_018257885.1 Parmelia sp. 050094
GGGATGTGGTTGGAGAGGTGCTAGGTGCTTGAGGGATCTTTGGTGTTGATGTGGCGGGTGGCGATTGCGTGGCGCACATTTACTTGGGTCAGTCATGGCGAGTAAAGTGCTTGAGCTGTGGAAAGAAGTTTGCCTCGCCCAATGAACTCGTGAAAATCTATGCCCTTTCTTTTCCGGCTTTGCAGACCTTTCGGACCACGTTCGTGGGCGTCTACACCGGAAGCGCATAATCTGAAGCTCTGAAATAGTCTTCTCGAGTTCTCAAAACGAAAATTTGTATTACTCGAGGCGAGAGACAATGACGGAGCTTGTACAGGAGCAAAGTGGCACTAAAGCTAGTGGGGGGGCGTCGCTGGAGGGTGTCGCCTCATGTACAGCGCTGAAGCGACAGCAATCACAATCCCCATACCCGCTAGTCCTATACTGGTATACCAGCCGCTCCTGAATTCCCTCAGGAGGTTCATGCCGGCTGGATCAATCTGCTGAGCCACTGTTCCCGCGATTCCAAGTCCCAACGAAATCGAGTAGTTGGTGACGGTCAAGACGAGCGATGCAGCAATACCCTGGTGTTCTTTGGGCACGGAGCCGCTGAGAAGGATGATGGCGGATGGAAAGCTCATGTCCATGCCGAACGGGATGATGAGGGTCGACACAAAGGTTTGGGCCCAGTAGGTTTGGTCAACGGGCATGGTGGCAGAGAGAATCGGGGTGATGCAGAAAGCGACCAGGGCGAGGACCATGATATATGGAACCGGCACTTTGGAGATGAGGAAGCCAGTCACCACCGAGGCGATGAAACCGGTAATGGCGGATGGAGAGTTCTCTGCCGAAGCCACGAGTGGCGAGTGGTGCCGGAGTTGTTGCAAGAATTGCCACATGTAGTACAGCCAGATCCCGAAGCTGGCCCAGCCGGCTGCTGTTGCCGAGACAACGAAGAGCACCGGGGCCGTAAGTGCCTTGACCGGCAGCAGCGGCTGCGAAACTCTGCCTTCCACAAAGACGAAGATGACCAGCGACAGGATGCCCAGGATCAGGAGAACGTAGACGTATGGATCTGGCCAACCCACAGTAGGGCCTTGGTTCCAAGCGACGTTGATGAGCACGAGGCCGCTGACCCCAGAGATGGCACCCAGGTAGTCGAACCGTTGCTTCACCTCCACGCGCTTCTCCATCAACGCGTTCGCGCGATCCGCTTCGGGAACGGTCCAGATCGTGGCGGCCGCCATGATGAAGCAGACAATCCCCATGATCCAGTAAGCCCAAGCCCATGTTGCAAATTGCGCAAGCAGGGAAGAAAATGTGGCGCCGAGGATGTATCCCCCCGGCGCGCAGGCACCGAACAGGCTGAAAATGATGTTCTTTCGCATGCCGTTGGGGTACGTCGTCCCCAGCAAGGCCAACCCGTTGGGTGTCAAAAACGCCGGACCCATTCCCTGGAAGCCGCGGGCTACGGAGAAGAAGATGTCGTTGGAATAATAACTTGCGCCGCAGAGTATAGACCACACCCCGTACCATGTGAAAGCAGCCATGAAAACACGCTTGTGGCCGTACATGTCGCCCAGACGCCCGGCGACCAGGATGAAAGTGCCAGCAGTCAAGCTGAAGGAGGCGACATACCAGCTCAATTTGCCGGGATTCTTTACGTTGAAGTGGTCGCCAATTATATGGAGAGGTGCCAATCCTTGCCCAATACCGGCTTGCGTTAGTAATTGAGCCGCGAGAATAGTCACGACGAAGGCGACCTCGCGGAGTAAGGGGAGTGGTGGTCGGTCGGGCTTGATTGGGACACTGTCGAATTCAGAATATTTGGCCGAGCCTGTTGCTGGAGATGCCGCTGGATCTTGGACTTGGAGGCCGTCCATGGAGGACTGACGATCCGGCATGATGAGACGATGAGCACAAGGGAGAGGGTTGTAATGTTGGTTCTGTCAGAGTAGGCTCGAGTGTTTAGATGGGTTAGATGGATTTTTGAAGCGGGCTTTGGGTGGTCGTTTTGATAGCACTAACAAGTATGATGAGACTGAGTCAATAGTAACACGAGGAATGCTGGTTGCACCAAAATCAAGAGTAATGAAAGAATGAGTAGAGGAAAGTGAGTGAGTCGGTGGGAAGTCATCAGAGAAGGAGGGAGACATGCGATTGGATCACTCGAGTGAGGAGTCTAACCTCTTCGTCTTCGCCCTCGCCCTCGCCCTCTCGCTATCATCCTTCACCACTTGAACATTGACCCGTGAGGTTACTTCCGAGACAAAGACAAATGGAAATGACGCTCTAGCAAATGCTTACGTAAGTTAAGTATATGTACTTTACAATCTCCAACCCCGATAGCGTCACGTCAAGTCCGTAGCGCTGTCCGTAGTCCGTAAAGTAAGGTTGTCCGTTAGGTAGTCCGTAGTCCGTAATCTGGAGCTTCGTGCCAATGGAAATCCGTAGCTTGGTCCGTAGCGTCCGTAGTGTCCGTAGCGCCGTCCGTAAACTAAGGTAGTGCCAAACTGTCACTCACAGGCTCGCTCAGGTACCTTAGCTGGTGACGAGTCATACATTATATAGGTTATATTATCATCATATACCTGACTCCGGACACCAAGACTCTCGGTATCCCTCAAATTAACCGACATCTGAGCCACTTATAGCTTGAAGTAGATCAATGGTCCATGGCTGAAGTTGGGTATTCGTTGTAGATAGTCCTGCTTCATAACGTAGAGCACCAATCATCCACTTGCTAGCAATGGAAGCAGAAGCTTTCAGAGAAGTGTACTTGACATTTCTGAACCCTGCTATTCGTCCTCGCGAATGGAGTAGTCAGAACCTTCCACTGTCAGACTATTTTCTCCTTGCTGCCACTCTTATCCATCACACCCTCGAAGCTAATCCCCTTAAACACCTGCTCAAAATCATACTCATTCCACCGAACTGTAGGCCTCAGCCCTGCAAACTTCCAAACGCCGTCAATCTTCTGATAGAAGTGCTCATTTGTAGCATGCCCATGACCTCTTCGGTCCACTCGTTGGAACGTGAGATCCGTGAAGCGATTATGGGCCGCTCGTAGCTGATGGTGCCCAATGACCTCGGTGTCAGAGACACGTTCCCAGTCTGTCGCTCCGAGCAGATGCTGCGTCTTGACCAGCGGATCGCCAAGGAAACCAGGGTCGCTCATCATCTTGACGTAGGCTTCGGCCGGCATGGCTTCCCAGTACCATCGCTCATCCATCACGCCACGGTAATCGATCTAGTCGTGCCGTCAGCCACATGTGCACTCCAAAGGCACAAAGGCCGGAGAGAACCAATAGTGTAGGTGCCACGATCATCCGTAGTCTGTCCCAGTCCTGTTTTTGACGTGACACGTGAGCTCTCTTCTTTTTGCTTGTCGCGGATCTTTTCGGCAAGAATCTCACCTTGGCATCATAGCTGTCACCCCAATTGAATACCAATGCCGTGAGCTGAAGATAATCTAAGTTCAGTTGGTCGTGCTCAGTGAGACATCGGCTAATGAAGGAATGGTAGCTTACCATCGAATGAAAGGGGTTGACTTTGTGTTGATACTGATCCATTTGGTAGTGTAGAGAACGCCATGGCCACTTGTAGGATCGTTGAATATCTTCAGTAGAAGAGGGTGCTTACAGAAAGCTGATGCAGTCTTAGTACGCCGCAGTATCAGTATGATTGTTAAGGAGCGATTCATATTATAGCTCTGCTCTTCTTTGGCGATTGGACAAGGAGTCCGAACACCGTCGTTCCTGTGTCCGTACGCCGTGCTCAAAGCTAGTCCGATTTTGAGGTTATCCTGGCGCGTACCCGTGATCTTGTGAGCAGTTTGAAATCTTTGATCCGACTCAGGAAAATGCTCAATCTTAGCTCGCAGGATACAGATGTGATTTGGACTGGTCCGAATTCGAATACCCTCATCTCGACCATGACAGGCCGGAATGTAGGCGCTGACACACACTACAAACTTCGTTATCACTCTTGTCATTGAGAATAGAATCTTGAATTTTGGCTAGCGTGCGCCGTCGATCACGAAGCAATCGCAGTGACCGCAGAAACTTGAAGACATTTATGATGAGCTTGTAAATTGAGAACCATCGTTCACAGACGTCTAGTCTCGCCATCCATTCATAGCCCATGTAGCGCTGTCGCTTTCAAGCCGTTACTGGCGCGGGTATCCATTGTCATGCCCGTACCATCTGTAACGCCATTCCTTCCCTTATACCATAGGCCGTTCGCAGTACCATTACCACTGGAATTGCCGTTTCCAATTGTTATGCCATTCCTATTCGCAGTGCTAGATCCATTCATTTGTTCACCCTGGGTTGCCGACTTCGGACCAATCATAAAATTGTCCATGAACCCTGTGATCGCTGGACCTCCGTCAAGACCAGTTACTAAGCCGATGTACCCATCGGGCCGCACAAGTGCCATAGCTCCGACGAAGGGGTCCACGCCGTGATCTTTGTGTTCCTTCCCTTCCTTGTCTGCATATACCCTATACTGCCAGTCTGGAAAGGGCGCAGGTAGAGTAGTAAGATCGAAATTGTAGTGGTTTTCCGTGTGAATTAGGAAGAGATCGACGACTCGGCCTCTGTTTTCTGGCATGGTACGTCGAATATTCTCAAACGCCCATTCTTTTGCAAAGCTGCTGCCGTAGCGTGTTAGGACTGAGTCGGCAGAGGCGAGATATCGACTGCAAGACTGAAGCCGGTTCTCGCTGAGCGCGTTGCCTGCAAAAATGAAGAGGTGAAAGCGTCCCTAGAGATATTCCCGAATCAGTGCTTTGGTCATAATAGGGGCGGTCGTTTATAAGTAATGTGCAATGAGTGAGAAACAGCGCTGGATAGGCGCTTGGCTTGGTAGTCCTTTGAAATGTGCTTACGTTAGAAGGCATGTCATCAAGTATGTGTGTTGTCGAGCCATCAATATGGCGAGCGACGGTAGGAGCGTACAACCGTTTTCCTGGTGTGAGGGGTTCAAGACTTTTACTATCGATTGGGACGTTCACGTTGTGGTCAATCGTTACGTTCTGTTCGTAGCGTAGTCCGACTCCAGTGGTGAAGCCGTGGGCTTTTTCGTATACATCGTGAAACTGTTCATTGTTGTCCAAAAATTCTTTTTGGGCGAACAGATGAGCAAATTTGCGATCAAAGTCAAGTAACTCCTCTGCAATCCGCTTCCGCTCTGTGTTGTAGGTTTGAAGTACCGTTAGCTTCATTTTTCCCTGTAGCACGAGCGCCAACTTCCAAGTGAGGTTGTAAGCATCCATCATGCTGATGTTCAAGCCTTGGGCAGCTTTCGGGCTGTGGGTATGGCACGCATCGCCCATCACGAAGACCCTGCTGCCATCGAAAAAGTCTTTGACCATGCGTTGTTTGATACGGTATTGGCTGATCCAGTGAATTTTCTTGACATTGGTTGTGTATGGGGCAAGGACATCTTCAAGGCGAAATTGTAGGATGGGCAGCAACTCCGTGTCTTTCCACTCTGTAGTCAACAAACGAGTCTCAGGCTTTTCCAACTGAGTCTCATCCACACTACCCAGACTTGCAGCTTCCTGTGGGGTAAGCTGGGTATAGATGCGATTCAAGCCTCCGCTGTTAGGAATCATCATGACGGAACCAGCAGAAGAGCGGATAACAGCGCGGCGGCGGCGATCCGGAAAATCGGTGTCCAGTTGCATATCAGCGACGACCCATACATCATCATGACCGCTGACATCCGACTTGAGGCCCATGAGGCGTCTAGTCGCGCTGCCAGCGCCATCGCTCCCGATGAGATATTTGCAGCGGTATTTGGAAGTGGTGTTGGTGAATCTGTGCTGGACTAAAGCTTGTAGAGGAAAAGCTGGGTCGTCAGTATATTGGAAGCTAAGCAATTTGGTAGGACGATCGACGTGGTGGCCTTTGGCGCTGAGATCGAGGTCGAAAGCCGTCTCAGTCTCGCACTGTGGAATGGCCAGGATCCATGGGTAGGGTGTTGCGTGGACAACTTCAGGACCAACATGCGTCCTTTCCAGCTTCCCCCGGGCGTTGGGTGACCAGAATGCCGTTTCACTGACATGATTGCCCTTAGAGTCGAGTGTGTATTGCAAGTCAAGCGTATGAAAAACCTCCTGTGTTCGAGCTTGGACCCCTGTAAACGCCAAGCTTTTAGCGCGCGCCTGAAAAATGAAAAACCGAGGACCAAAGATTTGCGCTGTGCAAGATGACTTTTGTAGATGCTATAGGATCAACGCTGCTTGTTGAAGGGTGGCTGTTCAATCATTCGAGAGTACTACGCCGTGTGCAATCTTTCTTCCTTCTCCTGAGAAGAAAAGGGCAGGAGTCGATCCAAAAATGAGTACTCGAGAAAGCCCAAATCTTTCCTTGATCTCACACATGAAGCGCTGCTGAGGATGTCTGAAACCCACCTCCGGCTTGACCACTCTGGATGCACTCAGTACGCTGGTCAATGATTCGAAAACTCACTCCGTATCTCGCCAGTGTGACGCCGGCCATGTATCCAGCTGGTCCCGCTCCGACGATGAGGACATCGACAGCAACATCGTCTGAAGACCCCGGCTGATTGAACGTTTTTATCATGTCTTTCAGTATTACGAATAGAAAATCGATATGCTCAGACTGCAGAATTGAGGAACGTTCCTATTGATTGACACAACCGCAATATCGTCTTCAGCATCGAATATCACCGCACCTGGGATCGAGACTGGCTCAAGAAGGACGACGATGTTGGTGCTGCCCCGTTAATCATACCGACTCAACTCCGAACTTTTCTTCAAAGAAAATTTGATGTCCGAAAATAAGGCCAACGGATTGGAAGCTCCGTCCGCATGCCATGTGCGCTTACAGAACTAGCGGACGTCAAGGACGGAGACAGCGGAGTCCATCTCCGAGTGTTCGCTATATGATTTCGAGTTGCAACCTTAGCCGGCCTTGTAATGTACTAAAGGCTTATTCAAGGTCATTATGGCACAGCATTGGCATAACGATTGACGCACGTTCTGGATACTTTCCCCTACTTGTTCATCGTGCAGGCACATCCGGCAAAAGTTCCTAGTGATTTTTGAGGTTCTCTATCATGCAGATTTTCCTATTCGGCGACCAGAAAGCGGATTGCCATTTGTTCCTCAAGCATATCTTCTGTCTCAAAGAGAACCTTGTGCTCTCCTCATTTCTGAGACGTGTAAGTATTGCACTCCGGGAAGAGATAAATTGCCAGCCTCATCGACCCTATCATGAGGCGATTCCTATATTCGACTCGGTGCAGGAGCTAGTGGAGCGTCATTACACAAGTGATAATTCAGATCCTGCGGTCGAAAGTGCTGTCATATGTCTGGCGCAGCTGTCACATTTCATATGGTAAGTCACAAGCAAAATATGGTATACGGAGTCGAAAATAACCATACTCAACAGTCTCTTCGAAGAGGTGCAAGCAAGTCATCCCAATCTTTCTTCATCGGATCTCTTGAGCTCGCACCTGATAGGAGCGTGCACAGGCTTGATTGCTGCTTCGGCAGTCGCCTCTGCAGATTCTCTGATTACACTGTTGCCACTAGCTGTCGAGGCAGTAAGAGTTGCTTATCGCACAGGATGCCTGGTCCGTGACGTCGCGGGGCGGCTTGTGGGACCACCCGACGCCTTCGACAGCTGGTCAACGGTGGTTGGGGTAACAGACAAGGAAGTAGCAGAAGTTGTACTAGAGGAATGGAACCAGATACATGTAAGACAGATGTCATTTTCAATCATGTCCTGTCACTGATCTGATTCAGGGGACCACTTTATCCAATCGACTTTGGATTAGTGCATACGCCCCGAATTCCATCACCATCAGTGGCCCTCTGTCCAAGAGATATCGCCTATTGGCAGAGTCAGCTGTTTTTTCACCTGCACAACAAGTGGACGTCAGCGTCCATGGGCCCTATCATGCAAGTCATCTGTATACTATTGATGATGTTGACGTGATCATTGGCGCTACCTCGCAGGCAGCATTCGGCCGATCTAAAGTATACTCTCCTGTCTATTCAAATGTCACTGGACAGCCATTTGCTACATCGTCGGCAAACGAGTTGCTCAAACAATGCCTCTTTGAAGTCCTTTGCGAACCATTGCGACTGGATCGACTCCTCGGAGAACTTAGTTCCGGCTTTGTAGCTTCACTGAACTGCACATGCAAAATTCATGCAATCGGACCATCTGATCTTACCAGCAGTCTTGTCTCTGCGGTAAAATCATCTGGAGTTGTTCAGGTGGTGGTTGCCGATCACCACACCTGGTTGTCCCGCGAGTGTAAGATTGCTCCTAGCTCAGTGAAAATCCTGAGCTCCGACATAGCGATAGTAGGAATGGCAGGTCGATTCCCTGATGCGGCGGATCACGAAAAGTTCTGGACTCTCCTCGAGAAGGGTCTGGACGTTCACCGAACGGTTCCAACGGATCGTTATGATGTAACAACGCACACTGATCCCACATTGCAAAGGAAAAATACGAGCCACTCACCGTATGGAAATTTCATTGAGAAGCCCGGTCTATTTGATGCTCGATTCTTTCATATGTCTCCGCGGGAGGCCGCACAGACAGACCCGATGCAGAGGCTAGAGTTGACCACCGCCTATGAGGCTATGGAGATGGCCGGCATTGTTCCAGGACGGACGGCGTCTACCAAGCATAATCGTGTGGGCACTTTCTATGGAATGACGAGCGATGATTGGCGTGAGATCAATGCAGCACAGGAGATTGATACGTACTTCATTTCGGGTGGGGTGCGAGCCTTTGGTTCGGGTCGAATTAATTACTATTTCAAGTTCAGTGGGCCAAGCTTTGTGATTGATACTGCCTGCTCCTCCAGTTTTGCAGCAATCCAGCTCGCTTGTACCTCACTTCAAGCCAGAGACTGCGATACAGCATTCACGGGTGGTGCTAATGTTCTTACAAATCCTGATATTTTCTCCGGACTCAGTCGAGGTCATTTTCTCAGTAAGACTGGGAACTGTAATACTTTCGACAACGAAGCTGACGGGTACTGCCGTGGTGAGGGAGTCGCCACTGTAATATTGAAGCGTTTGGAGGATGCCATGGCAGATAAAGATCCTATTCTCGGCGTCATCCGAGCCACAGCCACCAATCATTCGGCTGAGGCTGTCTCAATCACGCATCCTCACGTGGGAGCTCAGCAATCTCTTTTCAGAAAAATCTTGCGCGATGCCAATACCAATCCTGGCGATGTGAGCTACGTTGAAATGCACGGAACAGGAACCCAGGCCGGTGACGCTGTGGAGATGGAGTCAGTTTCGAACGTATTCGCTCCAGTTGGTCTCCGCCGTTCTCCGTCGCAAACGCTTTATCTCGGATCTGCTAAATCGAATATCGGCCACGGAGAGGCGGCGTCGGGAGTGTGCGCTCTCATCAAAGCCCTCCTCATGATGCAGAACAGCGCTATCCCCCCACATTGCGGTATTAAGGGGATCATAAATCAAAAATTCCCGAATGATCTTGGGGCTCGGAACATTCGTATCGCGACCGAAAAGGTCTCTTTCCCCCGACCCTCGGGTGGCAAACGAATTATCTTCGTTAACAACTTCAGTGCTGCTGGCGGTAATACTGGACTACTCCTGGAAGACGCCCCTGAATGGATGCCTGTACAGAATCAAGACCCCCGATCCTTTCATATTGTCACAGTCTCTGCCAAGTCACTGGCCTCATTCCGAAAGAATATGGAGCGAACTCAATCATATATCGCCCAAACTCCTGATGCAGATCTCGCAAGTCTTTCATATACAACCACTGCCCGCCGTCTCCATTATAATTACCGGGCTGCTTTTGCTGTCTCAGACGCTAAACAGCTTGAGCTGGCGATTGCAAATATGAAAGATAGGAATGCGAGCCCGATTCTACCCGAATCACCTCAGATCGCTTTTGTTTTCACTGGCCAAGGATCACAATATTCCGAGATGGGCAAAACATTGTTCGAAACCTCTAAAGAGTTTCGAATAGAGATCGAGTATCTCAATAAGCTTGCGCAAGCTCAGGGATTTGCTTCATTCCTAGTCCTCATTAGTGGTGGTGCTGAAAACGCCAGAACTTTGTCTCCTGTTATCACGCAGTTGGGTCTAGTATGTGTGCAGATGGCTCTAGTTCACCTATGGACACACTGGGGTCTCAAGCCCAGTGTTGTCATTGGCCATTCCCTTGGCGAGTACGCAGCGCTTTACGCCGCGCGTGTACTCTCCGCCGCCGACGTTATCTTTCTTGCTGGCACAAGAGCACAGCAACTCGAAAAAGGATGCACCCCAGAAACAGTAGGTTTTCGCTGATTTATACTCAAAGATTTTTGCCCCTATCTTTTCTAAAAAAATGGAATACCCCAAAGCTCCTTCTCTCTAAGTCCTCTTATCATCATATATATGCTCTAGCCTCTCAAACACGTGAAATTCCCTTGGTCGTCCTAAGTAGAGAGATTTGTCATAAAGGAAAGACTTGATGCTAATGGAATGTGATAGCATGCAATGCTGGCAGTAAAAGCATCGGGTCGACTGGTGCATAAAGCTATCATTGGGACGAATGTCGAAATCGCTTGTATCAACTCAGAGTCCGAGATTGTTGTCTCCGGTTCTCAGCTAGAGATAGACTCTTTCTCCCAAACCCTCCACGCCGATGGCATCAAGACCCATAAGCTTAGTGTTCGGTACGCCTTTCATTCGAACCAGGTAGACCCTATCCTGAAATCGTTTCAAGCCGCAGCCGAAGCTGTTACGTTTCACGCCCCAAAAGTACCTGTCATCTCACCACTTCTGAGCAACGTCGTACATAGCGGCGGAGTCTTCAGTTCCCAGTACCTAGCCCGTCATTGCCGAGAGACGGTCAATTTCCAAGGAGGTCTCGCTGTGGCTTTCGATAGCGGCACGATAAGCGAAAAGACGTTGTGGGTAGAAGTCGGCGTCCATCCAGTCTGCATGGGACTGATCAAGTCATCTATGGGCTCCTCTACAGTTGTAACACCTTCCCTTCAACGAGGGGAAGACCCGTGGAGGACTATTAACAACATGCTGTGCACGCTCTACTCATCAGGTGTCAGCATCAATTGGTCCGCTTATCACCGTGATTACGAAAGTTCACTGAAATACCTACCTCTACCGACGTACAGCTTCGACGAGAAGAACTTCTGGTTGCAATATGTACATGATTGGACATTAACCAAAGGGGACCCTCCAAAACCTGGATCTTTCATCAAAGCACCTGTCAAACTCCGCACTACTTCGGTGCATCGGATCATTCAAGAAGAAGTCCAGCAAGAGAAGGCGACTGTAATTGCTGAGTCAGACCTTGCACATCCGCTACTGCATCAAGTTGTAGCTGGTCACTCGGTCAACGGGACAGGTTTGTGCCCGTCATCACTTTACGCAGACATGGCTTTGACGCTTGTGGATTATACCTACAAGCTGCTTCAACCAGAGGTCAAGCAGGTAGCTATGAATGTTCGCAGTATGGAAAATCCTAGTCCGTTACTCGTGAAGACTTCTCGCGAGCCGCAGCATCAACTTGTTCGAATAACGACTACAGTTGACCTAGGCCGTCGCGAAGCTGCCACTCAAGTTACCAGCTTGTCCGATTGTGGTAAGAAGAATTCCATTCACGCAGAGTGCGTTGTCGCATTCGAAGACGCGTCCGAGTGGGCTTCGACATGGGAAAGGAGCGCTTTTCTAGTCCGCACACGTGTGGATCTTCTCGAGAAGAAGAGCACGGACGGAAAGGTCCATCGATTGCTTAAGGGCATGGTCTACAAGCTTTTTGCATCGCTGGTTGACTACAGCGACATCTATCAAGGCTTGGAAGAGGTCATCCTTGATACTGTCAACCTTGAAGCCAATGCTCGAATCGAACTGCAGGCTGGTTCAAAGGACGGGACTTTTTACCTACCACCTTACTTCATCGATAGTATAGGGCACCTTGCCGGATTTGTTATGAACGGAAATGATGGGCTCGATGCTAAGAACCAGGTCTTCATATCTCACGGGTGGGAAACTATGCGATTGCCCACGACACTGCAAGATGGGAAGACGTATTACTCCTGGGTAAAAATGCAACCTCTCGCGGCCGCTACAAAGACATTTGCGGGTGACGTCTACCTCTTCGACGAAGAAAGAAAGATCATTGGGGTCATTGGAGGGCTCAAATTTCAATGCATTCCACGCCAGCTTTTGAATACCTTTATCCCGCCAGCCAAAACTCCAACGACTCAAGCAAAAGCTCCTCAGATGTCAGCGGTCATTTCCCAAGGATTGTCTGATACAGCCAATGGAAATGCGAAGGTTGAGAAGGGAGAAGTTCAATCCGCAGTGAAAGCCTCTCGCGTATCTGATATGTCAGTACAAGGACTCAATCTTGTTGCGCGCGAGCTTGGGGTTGACGTAGAAGAACTTGGAGATGCAGTCCAGCTTTCTGACCTTGGTTTGGATTCTTTGATGACATTGACGATATCAGGTTACTTCCGTGAGGAGCTCGAGCTAGATATTGGAAGCACACTCTTGGCTACTTGCCTGACTGTCCGTGATCTAAGGACGCTTTTAGGGTCAAGCAGTAGTGACGCTTCCTCTCGGCACTCGAGCGACGACAGCGACAGCAGTGCAATAACAGACCTGACGACGCCTGATGAGAACAGCCTTGCTGCGGAACCACATGTTGTCAATGGAACTGACATTGGCTCAGAAGATCAAGATGTCATCTCGATAGTTCGCACCACTATTGCTGAGCAGATGGATCTCGACTTGGAAGAGATTTCGGAGACAACGGACCTGTCGACTGTGGGAATGGACTCACTAATGTCTTTGACCATCCTGGGAATCTTAGGCGAGAAGACTGGTCGTTCTTTCGAACCTTCTTTGTTCGTGGACAACAATTCGATTGCGTCTTTACGTAGAGCTTTCACATCCGGTCCTGAGCCCGTGACTCCGAGAGTGAAGACGTCCTCAAGTCCAACGGATAAGCCAACCACAGCCCCTGTCTCATTTCGCGTTACGTCCATCCTCCTGCAAGGGAACACAAAGACAGCTGCTCAGAATCTGTTCCTCTTCCCTGATGGGTCAGGCTCGCCTACTTCATACTCGTTCATTCCTCTGATATCTCCCAATGGACTCTGTGTCTATGGTATGACCTGCCCGTTCTTAAAGACCCCAACTTCCTGGACGTGCGGCGTACGGGGCGTCACGAAGATGTACGTCGAAGAAATGCTTCGCCGCCAGCCTGAAGGTCCCTATCTCATTGGCGGCTGGTCGGCAGGTGGAGTGTTTGCGTATGAGGCCACACGCCAAATGGCAATTATGCAGAAGGAAAACCCGACGAAGAATTTCTACGTCGAGAAGCTTCTTCTCCTTGATTCCCCATGCCCAGTTGCTTTAGAACCATTGCCTTCTCGCCTGCACATCTTTTTCAACCAAATTGGCTTGCTGGGCGACGGAAATCCAGACCATACTCCCAGCTGGCTACTGCCCCACTTCCAAGCTACGATTGACTCCCTTAAAGCCTACGAACCTGTCCTAATGAGAGACGATCCATTCGACGCCCCTGAGACTTTGCTGGTCTGGTGTACTGATGGTGTGGCCGGAAACCCAGGTGATCCGCGACCACCACGGCAAGAAGACGACGTCGATGTTATGAATTGGCTATTGGACAACCGCACCGATTTTTCATCGAACGGATGGGAAAAGCTTCTCGGTACTGGGAGATTTACTTGTACTACTGTTCCTGGAAACCACTTTACGATGATGAAGGAACCCATCGTAGGTCTTTCTTTTACCTCTTTCTACTGCGCTATATCTGACTAAAAGCTGCAGGCTTCGTTACTACGAGATACGATTAAAAAAGGATTTAAACTATAGATTGTTAGTATCATATATTTATCCTAGCTAAGCGTTAGAAAGAAAGGATACTTATCTCTTAGATCAAGTGAAGATGACGTGCAAAGACCCTCTCACGATGCGAAAAGAAAGGGAGGCTAAGATCGTCAACCAAAGAACCCTACATTCTCTCTATTGACGACAGCTATAATAAGATTTAATTGCTATACACGTAGAGATGCGTATGTTACGCTTGAACTGCAGGCGAGCCACAGTTTTCGTCTTCAGATAAGGAGGAGAGGGGCTCTTTTAAGATAGTATTTGTAGGCTGCTTATAAAAGTGAAGCTTTAATATGTCCAATATTTGCTTTCATATAAAGAGAACTAGTAATAAACGTAGGTTCGTGAGACAGGTCCATACGTGGTAGACCATGATAAAGGCATATTCGTATAGCGCTATTATAATTGATACCGGTTGACGATCAGAAGTCGCTCGTACTGTTGCACGAGAACGAGTAATTTATGTTGGGCCGAGATGCCGAAGGCACCCTTGATGTGCAATAGAAGACTTCAACATTGCAATTGCGCCCAGAAATAATTCCCATCTCGAAACCATGGCATCAGTCCAAAGCAACGGTTCATTTAGTGGGCAATCCGAAAGCCATACATTCGCTGGCTTCTTGTTTGATTTAGATGGGACCATCATCAACACTACAGACGCCATCACGAGGCATTGGCAACAGTCAGTGGGCAGCCTCCCACCCCACCCCCTTCCCCATTTAATACCTTATTTTCTCTTCGCCAGCCAAAACTTACATCGTGGTACAGAATCGGTGCCGAATTGGGGGTGGATCACGACGTCATTCTCCGCAGCTCGCGAGGCCGTCGCTCCATCGACACGCTGCGACTGTATGACCCCTCCAAAGCGAATTGGGACTGTCAGTCCATTCATTCCCCCGCATCACCCCACCAACATACTAATCTACGCGCCAGACGTCCGTCACATCGAAACTCTAATCCCGCAATCCTACGGTTCAACCGCGCGCGAGACCCCAGGAGCCCGGCCCTTACTGGAATCTCTCGGCAAAGCGAGCGCGCCATGGGCTCTCGTCACCTCCTGCACGCACGCCTTGCTGACCGGCTGGCTCGCCCACATGGCGCTCCCCCTGCCTCCGACATCTGTCGCAGCGGAAGACGTCGCGGCCGGGAAGCCCGACCCCGCGTGCTACGACCTCGGTCGCGAGCGGATTGGCGTCGGGGAGCGGGAGCGGGTACTGGTCGTTGAGGATGCTCCCGCGGGGGTGAAGGCGGGCAAGGCGGCCGGGTGTGCGGTGTTGGGTCTTGCGACGACGCATGGCGTGGAGGCGTTGCGGGATGCGGGGGCGGACTGGGTGGTCGAGGACTTGAGCTGTGTGAGATTGGTGGGCGAGGGAGAGGGTGGGTGGGAGATGTTGATGGAGAAGATGTGGGTGGAGAAGGAGTAAGGGTGATTGCTGGATGCAACGGTTCAGGAGGTGACGTGCTGCTTCGACTACGGGCAGACTGGGGTATGGAGGGAGAAAGGTGCAATTCAGAGTAGTCACTCTGTCATACCTCGCTGGGACTACAAAATACCAAATGCATGTATCTATGTCGCTGACGACCAGACTATGGTGATGGCAGATCTCTAAGTCTTGTCAGAGGATGCCGCTTTTAGGTGCGGGCTGGGTGACAGGGGTGATGTAGCACCCCCACGAGTACGGCGGACGAGGGCTACATACCGGACAAAACCAAAAGTTGATTTTGATTTTGATTTTTCGCTCCAAATATTACACTTTATTTTCGTTTAAAACAGAGTTTCTAAAGTAACCCCCGAACCACCCCCCTAAGCGGCCCCCCCAAGCAACCCCGCCGAACCACCCCCCTAAACCAGCCCCCCCCCCGAAATACCCCTCGAAGCACCCTAAACATAAAGCGCACTGAAAATAAAATACGGACTTTTACGTATCGTCTAGTAAGGCTAAAATGAAGTTCTATAAGGCTGAGCTTTTAAACTTAATTTCAGCCTTATTAGACGATGCGTTAAAGTCCGTATTTTATTTTTCGTATTTTTCGTATTTTATTGCTTAGTGCGCTTTATTTTTGGGGTGCTTTAGGGGGCGGGGGGTGCTTAGAGGGTTACTTGGGGGGGTACTTAGAGGGGTTATTCCGGGGGGTACTCTTAGGTGTACTCTAGAAACTCAGATGTAATATATGTAATAAATAAAAAAAATTCAGAAAAAAAAATTTAAAAAAAAGATTTTTGGTTTTGTCCGGTATGTAGCCCTCGTTCGCCGTACACGAGCCCCACCAGGGTCATCAACACTCCCGAGTCGGCACTTGAAAGTTCCAGATTCACCTCTACGAAAAATCTCCGAGTCGGTATTCAGGACCGCACAGAGACACAGCAATGTCTTCCAAAGACAAAAACACGTCTTCGAAAAAGCGATGCGGTATCAAGCCCATTCCACTCGTCACTATGAAAGAAAGACATTGACTCACATTTCCCAGGAATTCTAGGAGCAACTGGAGCGGTGGGAACGCGATTTATTCTCCTGCTCGCTCAACATCCGCTGCTAGAACTGGTAGCCGTAGGAGCTTCCGAAAACTCAGCCGACAAAAAATACTCTGATGTCGTGCGTTGGAAGCAGTCGATCCCAATGCCCGCACAAGTCGCAAATTTCATCGTCCGACGCTGCGTACCTCTCGAATACACAGATTGCGACATCATCTTCTCCGGCCTGAATGCTGACGTGGCTGGCGATGTAGAAATGGCCTTTCTAAAAGCAAACTTTGCCGTCTTTTCAAATGCCAAAAACTTCCGATTGGCACCTCTGGTTCCGCTGATTGTTCCCGTGGTCAACCTAGGACACATCGAGTCGATCCCAACACAGCGTCGGCATTACCAACTAGATAAAGGCCTTCTTGTGTGCAATTCAAACTGTGCCGTCATCGGCCTCGTCATCCCAGCCGCAGCACTTATTCAAAGGTTCGGACCTATCGATCAAGTGAGCATGGTGACTATGCAGGCCGTATCAGGAGCAGGCTATCCTGGCGTCAGCAGTAAGTCATCAAGTCTTCCATCATAAAACGCCTAGGGCCCGGTATATTTCACACATTATAGCTGACTGCATCAGGCATGGACATCCTTAACAATATCGTTCCATACATCCCAGGAGAGGAAGCCAAGATTCCAGCCGAAGCTCGCAAGATTTTAGGTAGCTTGAGTACGGACCCGCCTGGATTTATCGATCAACCCCTCCGCGTTTCCGTTGCCTGTAACCGTGTCCCGGTGCTTGATGGCCATACAGTGTGTGTGTCGTTACGTTTCGTAAACCGACCTCCGCCGACCGTGAGCGAGGTCCGTAATGCGATGAAAGAGTACACCTCAGAGGTGCAACTCCTAGGCTGTCCTTCGGCTCCACAACACGCCATTGTCGTTTTGGACGAGGCTGATCGACCGCAGCCTCGCCTCGATATAGAAAGGGAAAGAGGATACGCGTGCAGCGTCGGAAGAATAAGGGAGGACGAAAGTGGTATCTTTGACATCCAGTTCGTGGCCTTGAGCCACAACACAGTGCTGGGGGCTTGCGGGTCATCAATTTTGAACGCGGAGAGTGCAATTTTGAAAGGCTACATATAGCCTTTGAGTAATTTGGTCTTTAATCTGAACATGGTATGAAAATACGCTTTATTCTGATGAGACTTGAAATGCAGAACTTGAATTTAGACATTTCCTAGCTGAGGTATTGTCTCAATTCAATTTATATCGTCTCCCGGCACTCTCATCGATTTATGAAACACATATCGTGCTCTCAAACCCGCATCTGTTTCCGCGGGAAAATTAGGCCATCACTGGTACATTGGAGCAAAATGTCAAAACAAGCTCACACGTGACAAGCTGCTTCCATGAACAGTTTAGCCAAGAGGATAGGTATACGAGAAGAATATATGCATGGTCGAGGAGGGTCTCCGACATGGACCCAAACGCGTCAAAGCTGGGCAATCCTCACCATTGAGTTGCACGCGCTACACATGAGAGCGTTCCCAGTTAGTCAGATGTCAGTCTGTCGGCCCGATTCTCGGTTTCCTGGTGATGGGAGACCAGAGTTGGGTCAACCAACCAGTTCTCCAGATTCTGCTAAGTGGGTTCAATGTTCGAAAATTCTAGCCTTCGAGGACTACCGATTGGTATGGCAAACTCTTCAAACGCCGTCATGATAAGTCGGGTCTGCTGACAATCCGTTAGAGCTCGATGATTACGCCCAACCAATTCATGGCGGGGAAATAGAATGGGAGATATTGTAGATAAAGACGCAGGCAAGGGTTTCCCGTTGTGAGGAGACACATTCGCGCGAACGTGAGGCATCAGGCGAACACAGTTTGCCCTCGATAGCAGCGTCGAATTAGCTCCAGCAGATTCCAAGAACTTGTGCAACAAGGTCAAATCGTAATACGTTGAATGCCAGACCAGAATGACGGAATCTTTTGTAATTCCAGAATCTTCAAGGACCTTTGCGATAGCCCAGACATTGAGATTTTGATCAGCTTTTGTACCAGAAGAATCGAGCTTCCTGGACCACAAGTGATCGATTGAACCTCTTTGGTAAGCTAATCTCAATTGAGACAGCTCCGGAGGTGCTTGGGGCTTGACCAATGTGTCCAAGAGGACCCGTCCGGATACGTACTCGATAAAGCCACCTCCTTGACCTGACCACTTCGATTGAACTCAATATCCAAGAAAACCAACTCAGTACCTTGTCATTGACCTGCTCCAACTTCAGCGTCACGAGACATCGCAAGCTGAATGTCTTCGCTACCGGTCCACTGTTTTGACGCTGCTGACATGAAATGCAATTGTCGACCTCGAAACTCGGAGCTGATTGGGGCAGGATCATACCGTGGCACTGAAAGCCAATTTATGCCCGACTCCTCGTCGACATGACGGTAACAGTATGGAGTGCCAAACCATTTTGTCTGAAAGCAACCATTCTTGGCGGAGGTGCTCTGTTTATCCTCTGCACTAGCGAAGAGTTGTCGATTTGCCAACACCACCGTAAGTCGATGACGAGCCCAGCAAGACACGCATCTTTTGTCGAGCTTGATGGTGTGTCAATCGCTCTCGTTCAAGGTGCTTATGTGTAGGTATGAATTGTCAAGCTCTAAAGTGGTTTGAAAAGGACAGTGATTTTCCTTTATAGCTAGTCTCTTTCCTTTCAATGATACTGGGCCGATGCGCTCAAGTCCGACAAGTTGTATGTTTGCAGGTCGATTTTGCTTCCGACGTTTCCAATCTTCAATAGATTAGCCAATGGTTTGAGAAGATACAATACTCCTTACACTACAACTCGATATTCATCTCGAGGATTCAGCTGAATTTAAAAAGTGGACGAGTTTCACGAGTCAGTCGAGGGCGCCTGTTGTGGATTCCCGGGACGAAAAAAAGCCAGCGTGATGGCAGCGAGTGGAGAAGACGGCTGGGACGCAACGACAGTTTGTGTGCTATACGAATCACGCCGAGTAGATTACATGGTATCAAAGCCCCTGCCAGTCCAAGCCCAAAATAGTATCAACAGCGTGATACAGCAGCTGGCACCAGCTAGCAACCATTATTTCGAGAGAAAACATGGCGACAACCTGGACCCATTCCATGCGAGGGAATTGAACTTCCATGTCCACTGGCTGAAGGCGCTGTCCTCTCCCAAGAGGTGGAAATGTTCGGGGATATGTGATATGCTGTGGTCTTGCTATGCAGTCTTTTATCCCTTGAAGGCGATTAGAGGCTTAAACATCATGATGCGAAGGACTAGCTTCATATAGAAACAACGCAAAGGGCTAGGGTAGGAAGACCGACATCGACCGATCTTGTCGAGGTGGGTGATTAGAGCAGCTGAATGTTGGATATGAAGAATTGAATTCGCTTTTTCTGATTCAGGATAGGATGTAATAGTGACCTCGAGCGAGAATACGCGCTACCAAAGAGCATCGAAGTCTCTGGTATTTCTGGATTTCCGTTGACGGTTCGATGGGCATTAACGCCGCGGAAGGGCTTGTGGATATTTTTTGGATGGCCTCCAAGTTCCTGAAGTTGATCCAGAGAAGGCTTTTACCACAGAAAGCTGCAACAATGTAACGCTTACAAAAGTGTCAGTGCGTGCAATATCCAACAAATTCGCTCCAAAACTTGCGCTTCGATCAGCGGAATCTCAACCATGGTTCGGTCCGTTTTTTCTCATGCCAGCCTCGGCTATGGTAAAGAAGCGCTAGAACATGCATTGTTTGGGGACATTAATTCTTTCCTGATAGGCCAGCATTTCTTGATGCAACAAATCGGCTTCCCCATATGAGATTGATCATGACAAAGAAGCCTTGGTTGGAGTAGAATGATGATCGAGACTTAGTTCCCTTTCCCCATTAGATAGTGCACTGGAATCTACAGGTCTCTCCTTGTTCTGCAATCCATTCCGCTTCTTAATCAGGACATCAACCATTCTTTTGTTCCCACTGGCGGATGCAATGTCCAGTGCCGTTCTGCCGTTGGATTCTTTAGCTTCCGGATCAACGCCATTGTCAATAAGAATTACCGCCCGTGCTGGCCCTCGTCTATTCATTCGATGTCTTGCGATGATATGGAGCAGCGTCCGGCCACATGGATCCAACTCTGTCCATCTCACACCTGCCATCTTGAACCATTCGAAGACTTTGTCGTCAATTTCTGCAGCCGTGAGTAGGCCGGGTCGCCCGGCCAAGTAACTGCATTCTCTGGCACGTACTTCCGCCAATTTGTTGTCGGCCTTCAACAACATCTCCAGCGCTGATTGACCGACGTGATTGCGCGCATTAACATCGACTCCGCTGTCGAGGAAGTGTCGAAAGAGACACCGTATGCGATCGCCCATCAGCTCTTCAGTGAGTCCATCGTCGGCGCAATAGTGAAGGCAAGTATTACCTCGACCATCTCGGGCGAGAGGGTCGGCACCGGCAGCTAGCAGGTCTTCTACCACCGTGTCAAGCCCAGCATTCTCTTCATAATTCCTGCGGATCGGGTACCGACGTAGACGCTGCAGCGCCGAATGGACGGGGTAAGTCCCGTGATGATCTTTTTGATTGACCAAGGTCGGACAATGCTGCAGCATGTACTGGAGCGCGTTACGGATGCCTGTCGGTCGATAATCATACGTTATATAATCGGCCGATTCCAGAAGATGGTGGAGCGCATTTCTGCCGTTATTGTCGACCGCAAGAAGATCAGCACCACGGGCTCGCAGCAGTTCGAAAAGCGAAGGGCATGAGCCCGTTGTGGCAAAGGGGTTGCTCTGCCAGCTACCGGTAATCCGAGACTGTGCTATATCCAGTAATACACTATCAATCCTGGCGTCGGCACCTATGGAATTTCGACACATAGATAGCAACAGTGTGCGCCCCTGCGGATCGCGACGCTCAAGATCGAGGTCGAGGTCCGGATGGTTCAAGATCGGATCGACACGGGCCCCGTCCTCGAGGATGGAGTGCAGAACGCTACGGAGGCCGTAAGAGGTCTCGTCATGCCCAGTGTTTTCCTGTTCCGGGCCAGGGCTGTTTTGACGTGTCTCTCTTTCCCCTGGAAAGATAGCGATCGTTAGGGGGGCCAACCGCTGGGGGTACACGGCGAAGACATCAGGCCGACGGCCGAGAAGCGAAGTCATTATGGAGGCTTGCTGATTCCTAGCATTCCGATTGTTCGTGTAAAGATGGGCTGCATGCTGAACGGCATACCAGTCATCGCGATCCTCGCGATCGAAGCGATAACCGACTTCAGCTGCAAACCTTGGTGTCGTATCTGTGTTGGCCCACTCTGCATCTATGCCTGCACTTGACTCCCGGCCAGCGCGGGATCTTGTATCGAAGTCAGCGCCGGTAGCTAAGAATGCCTGCAAGGTCTCAACATTGCCGCAGGCGAAGGCCGCACGAATGGCGTTTTCTGTAACAGGATGCCCTTCAGAGAGAAGACGTTGAACCAGTGAAGGATTTCTCACAGCACGCGCAAGGACATCGTTGCCAAAGGGATAAAGGACATCTCGGCTATCCAATTCATTGTCGGAATCCATTTCGGATTTGGAGAAAGAGTTGGTGGCAAAGAATAGGATATGCTGTCCCTGATCCCCTTGATATATAAATGAAGTGATAGTCTACTCGACGGGCCTTGGCTGGGGTTTCTAAGGTCTGCTACTACCTCGAGAAGGTAAAAGTTGAGATATTAGTCAGTCATGCTTACACGTCTTCACCCAGATATGCATAGGGCCAGCCCTACGGGTTTTTTAATTTTTGTTTTTTTGTTTTTTTGTTTTTTTTGTTATTTTTTTTGTTTTTACTTTTGTCAGCATGCGGAATACAAGTATCAATGAGTCACATGTGGTTGCTGGTTGGTGGTTGAACAAGAC
This sequence comes from Parmelia sp. 050094, assembly GCA_018257885.1. Lineage (NCBI taxonomy): Eukaryota > Fungi > Ascomycota > Lecanoromycetes > Lecanorales > Parmeliaceae > Parmelia > Parmelia sp. 050094. The sequence continues at coordinate 168,169 of JAEUBB010000032.1, forward strand.
AAGCCAGATTACTGTATCCAAGGCTGATCTTGGGGCTGGGTAGCTGGAGGCTCGCTAGAATCTTACTCTACGGGCCAGTCCGGCTTCCTTTGCCCCCGCGAGCCGGGGGCAGTAAGCGCACCTACTACCTACCACCTACCTAATACCTACCTTACCTTATCTGCAAGCCAACAAGTTGAGCAAAACCAACGGATGACTCGTACAAACGTTGCATGACAACAGGGGTTTTCAGACCACTTTTTTTTTACGCGCAGATAATCAGAAAATCAGATTTTCAGGGTTTTAAAGTTAAGAGTAATTGCGGAATATCCGGGGTATTCCACGACCACGCCTAAAATTTCCACCAATGCCACTACGAGGTAGCATTGGTGAAATTTTCAGACGTGGAATTTTCAGGAATAATCGCAGTTCGGATCTGATTTTAGAGATAACTTCTTAAATATTATTTCAATAAAAAAGCTTTTGCTTATAAAGTTATAAAGAATAAATTTCTCTCTAACTTTTATATACTATATATTTTCGATAGATTAATAATTATAAAGATAATACTGTATCTATTATAATCGCATGCGATTAAGAAGTTTAGGGTTAAGAGGCCCCGAAGAATCCGAGGTCTTTAGGGACGAGGATATTCCGCAAGTACACTTAACTCAAAATCCTGAAAATCTGAAAATCTGAAAATTCCACAGCAAAAAAAAAAGTGGTCTGAAAACCCCTAACATTGTATCATTGAAGAGTATACCCTCTTTTCTTGCTAGTGGAGGCCAGATTTTGGAGTCCTGCTTACTGCCACAGGACGGGAGCTATTGTTGTATACATCATCCACACTGTGCGAGAGAACGATATGCTGTGTAGAGTACAATACGCCTTACCACTGTCGTGGGCAGCTCGCAGATCCAGGCTGAGCGATGACTTCTTTCTTGACAACCCTATGTTAGCCAAACGCCTAAGTTCAGTCCATCTTCACCGCTTTGCCATCGAGGATTCGAGGATTCGAGGCTTCCTCACAAGGTTATATGCGCCATGATCTTACCGTGCCGAAGCGCCCCGTGCCTCGTTCATTTTTGCAAGCGCGCCTCGCTACGAGTAGCATTCAGCTCAACCCGACACTCGTACATATTTTACAGTCCACAAGAGAGGACAAGAGGATGACAGCAGTAAGATGTACCTTCATTGTTTACGTAAGGGTTGCTAAGAAGCAGACATCTTGGAAATTGGGCGGTTGGGACTCAAGAAGATGGGTTTTTTTCTGCCAAGACTTTCTGACCTTCACTACCTATATGGAAAGCTTAGACAAGTTGATATGCGCAAAAGCGATCACTACGCTGAGCAAAGACCCTCCTCGCAAGCTCGCCCTTGAAATGCCTGCACTCTGCCTCAGGATACCTATAGAGGTATGTCGGGATCACCACAGCTACATCCTTCTCTACCTTGCTCCACTGCTAAGAATGCCGCCCAATGCTGCCTGGCCTGCTTTGATCCCGTTCTCCATGCTTTGATGGCATCAGTCAATCTCTGCTTGACGTCCGGGATGGTGTCTTGATACATCTTGATCGTTGCTTGCTGATCAATCCGGTCCCAATACTCTGTCTGAAATGCTGGTTGGCTTCTCCGTCCCTCCTTGAACTGGAGCTGAATGCTGCTCCCTAGTGCCCTCTGAACCGACACTTCTCTATACTTTTCCATGTCCTGGAATCGGAGATCAACGGTCAGGTCAGATGCCGCCTTAGCCTGATTTATAATCCGGTTGTTTTCGGACGATGCTGTCAGGTCCATAGCGTAGTACGCTTCGCCGATTGCATTGCCCACTTTTCTCACAGCCTGGTACCATTTGTCATTGCCTGTCAGGCCGGCGACCAGTCTGTCCGAGTCAACTTGATCAGTCAATTTGACTCCTTCCGGGTCTCGGAAATCGTAGACTCGCTGAGCCAAGACGCTAATCGCAACATTCTCAAAGACTTCACCGTTCTGCAAAATACCCCTGACAACGGGCCGTTCCTCGTCTGTCTCCTTTGGCGCCCAGATGAACTCCAGAAATTGGTTAAAATCACAGCGGAGTCCACCACGACTGTCTTTGCGCGTGCCGTGCATGGTCGAGCCGCAGTCGAGACCGACAGTGTAGCCATTTGGGGTGGCAATTTCTTCAGCCAGATAGGCGTAGTAATACAATATCCTGATATCTCTCTTCAGCCAAAGCACATGTCGGGCAGGGTGTATTCTGCATACCGTTCGGCGGCCCCACGCTTTTCATACGCGTGAGCCAGTCCAGTAAAGCGGCTTGCGACGAAGAACAAGTAGAAGACCAAGTGAGCTAACATGTCTTTCAAGGAATATCGCTTGTTCTGGTGATGTAAACTGTGGTCGTTGTGGAAAGCCACTTATCTGAGATGGTAACACGGCAGTCGGTTCCCCGCGCGCTATATCTTGAAATGATTTATATATCATAGAAAGATCAGACAGTGCAAAGGATACAGAGAGACTGCGCTGGCTCAGTAGGAAAGGTTTGGCGCGAGGGAGGGAGGTGCGAGGTTCCTCATATTTGATTTCTGTAGAACGAAATCGGGCTACCGTGGCTGACGAGAATTTATTTTAGGGGCTTTCTTCACCCTTCAAGGCCATAGACGATACGAGAATCATGTCAGCTCGGTCAAGACCATCGCCCTCCTGAGGTGGTTTAACCTTCTCGAAGGTCTTTCTCTCGTCCGCATAGAGACATGCACACCGCCTGCTCACTCACCGTCAGACCGGAAATGAGAATCTAGAGGCATATAGTTTCAAGAGCGCAACTGCATTCAGAAGTCGTGGAATTCAAATCTAACTTCGGCACACTCGCTCCAATGGCCTACGATGAATTATGCCTCGGTGGAGACTACGCTCTGCCCTCTAAGAAGCTTAGTAATCTTGGCATCAGCACATGTTGCATGGCGCTGGTGGTTATTATCGTCCAAGATTAGAATAATATTTTTTCTTGTGGTCATGATACGGTTCCACAGACGAGATACATCGTTGATGGATCATTGTATTGAATTATCCGTGGTGGCGATTATTCACCGGTATGACGATGCAACATAGAGCTGAGTCACTCCTTGGTACTCCATAGCTAATAACGAGCTGAACCTCGGAATCCATCAGCAGCCGATAACCTCTGTTAACAGTTCCAAATAGCACTGCTGCACAGCTACAACGGAATTCAGAATCGTCCGTAGATGGTGGATACCAGCCTGCTCGGTGAGTAGCATTTATGGCATATCTGGGACCAGAAATGGCGGGTATATCGCGCGGATCGAGGTCGAGCGGTGGTCGTCCCACGTAAGGGCGCCATGTACGAGTAAGCGTCGCATTAGACTTCTGTGGTATTGCCATTTACCGTCTCAGTGGAGCCTTTATCTTTAATTTTTCAATATTATTGGTAAAAGCTAGCTTATTAAAATCTTATAAATCTTATATTCATAAAAAAGTTATATCAGATGTAGATCCGCGATGGAAATTTGCCAGTCAGCACGAGTATTTCCGGAGTCTGGACTTACTGCTTGGCATCTTACCTGTTTTGGCAGGGATAAATGTCTTCACCGCGACTTTGATTGAGCATTGTCTTGTCAACTATATCTTCTCGACAATCCCCCTATCGGTCTTTCTCTGTTGCGTTCAGTTCCTCTCTTTGAGCTCCATATCTAATACACTCTTCACCTCATGATGCTGTGGCCGCTGATCGGATGGACTGCCCTTGCTTCTCTCACTGCTACCGCCCAAGACCTTGCTGTACCCAACGAGGCCCAGCCGACATTCTATAGTGCCTTACAGCCATGTCCGGCTGCCTGTGCTGGGGATTCAGGCAACTGGACAGTTTACACGTCAATTGCGCGCCTTGCCATTTGTGAGCAGCCAATGCTACTTGATTTTGCCATTTACAGCCCCCTAAGTGGCCCAGACGCTTTCATCAAGTTGAGGACCTGCACTGCAGGCAATTCAGATGACTTCAAGAACGCGCTCGCCGCCAACGACAATCCTTCCGGTAGGAGCCCTGTTGGCAAGGATCCTCAGAGCAAGAAAAGACGCAATTTTGGCTGTGTTCCTGCTGCCCGAGAGGAAAAGCGTACCATGGGCTTGACCGCTAGCAACGAGCTTGGCAGAAAGTCTGTTCAGGACGTTACTGCTGTCTTGGATAAAGCTCAGAATTATCTTGCCAATTCCTCCGATTGCGAGGAGACCTGGATCGCGGGTTACCACAAGGGCATAGCAGTCGGGCTCTACGCTGGGAGTGCTATCGACAGTCACGCTTCGTTCTCTTCAGCCGTTCAGCACTTGCTTACCAGAATTGCGAATGAAGTCGTACCGAAAAATATGGTGATTCAGCTTTGCGGTGAAGGCCGTACTGCGGACCAAGTTCTGGGAGTCGTGGTGGACAGCTCAGGGGACTTGACTATTGTCCAGAACGCGGTCAAGGCGTGGAACGATGCGACGTGTTTCCGTGGTAATCACACCACAAGCCAGCTCCACGACATCAGTGTCTTCGAGTCTCCATTGTTGGGCTTGAATGCCTCCAGTGGCAATAGTACTAACAGTACTAACAGTACTGTTAAGACATCTCATGCCTTGTGGGCTCGAAGTGATTGTCGCACTCAAACAGTGGTCTCTGGCGACTCCTGTGGCTCTTTGGCAAGCAAGTGCAAGATCTCTGCCAAAGATTTCTCTAAATACAACCCACAAAAGAATTTGTGCTCAACCCTCGCTCCCGGCCAAAGAGTTTGCTGCTCTGCGGGTACTTTGCCAGACATCCGGCCGAAGCCCCATCCCAATGGATTGTGTGCAAGCTATACCGTGAAGTCCGGTGACACCTGCTCCACCATCGCGGCTGCAAACGGTCTGACCATCACCGACCTCTCTACTTTCAACGACAAGACTACCTGGGGCTGGGTGGGATGCAAAAGTCTCATGGCAGGCGTTACCATGTGCCTAAGTAAAGGGGCTCCTCCTTTGCCAGCCCCTCAAAGTAATGCGATCTGTGGCCCAACAAAGCCAGGCACGAAAGCTCCAAAAGGGGATATCAAGATTCAGGATCTAAATCCTTGCCCCTTGAATGCTTGCTGCAACATCTGGGGCCAGTGCGGAATCACGCCGGAGTTCTGCACGGCTGAGAAAGGTCCTACTGGCAACCCGGGTACAGCACCGTCGGGCCACAACGGTTGCATCTCGAACTGCGGCACCAGTGTAACTAACAACAAGGATGTACCCAAGTCTTTCCGCCACATTGGTTACTACGAGTCGTGGAATTGGGATCGGCCTTGCTTGAACATGAGGGCAGATAGCATCGACACCTTGTATTACACTCACGTACACTGGGCTTTCGCTACGATCTCAAGCAACTTCGGCGTCACCATAAACGACACATTCGGTCAGTTCTCACACTTCCAGTCGCTCAGCGCTAAGAAGATCATCTCATTTGGAGGATGGGGTTATTCCACAGACCCTGCGACGTACAACATGCTGCGAACAGCAATGAGTGACGGGAACGCCGCCACTTTCACAAACAACATTGTTAATTTCCTCGACAAGAACAAATTGGACGGCGTGGACATTGACTGGGAATATCCGGGTGCTCACGATATCATTGGCACTCCTCCCGGCCTACCATCAGACGGCCTGAATTATCTGAAGTTCTTGAAGCTTTTAAAGAGCAAACTTCCATCCGGCAAATCACTCTCTATTGCTGCCCCGGCATCATATTGGTACCTCCGAGAGTTTCCGATCAGTGACATGTCCGAGGTCCTGGATTACATAGTGTACATGACCTACGACCTACACGGCCAGTGGGACTATGGAAACCAGTATAGTCAAGATGGCTGCCCGGCCGGAAGCTGCCTTCGGAGCCATGTCAATCTGACAGAGACCAACTATGCTCTCGCAATGATCACAAAGGCTGGAGTCCCTGCCAGCAAGCTCAGTGTGGGTATTGCCAGCTATGGTCGATCATTCAAAATGACCAAAGCTGGTTGCACTGGTCCAATGTGCACCTTCACTGGACCCGAATCTGGAGCCGAGAAGGGTTTGTGTACAAGAACAGCAGGATACATCTCAAATAGAGAGATATATGGCATCCTCGCTGCCAATGCTTCCAGCCCAAGGACGTGGTACGACAAGAGCAGCAACTCCGACATTTTGGTCTATGACAAAACTGAGTGGGTTGCTTTCATGAGCCAGGACACCAGGGTCTCCAGGACCAACTACTACAAAGGACTGCACTTTGGTGGCATCATAGACTGGGCCGTCGACCTTGGCGAGGGTGTGGACGATGATGGCGATCGCGACGGCGATGACGGCCTGCCCCCTCCGCCTGATATTCCTCCTTGCGACAATACTTACGACACAATGGAGGACCTCGATGCCGCTGCCGGAAGTGTTCCAGATAATTGCAAGCCTCTCTACATTCTCCGGACGCTCTCGAACGTACTTGGCAACGCGGTCAAATCCTACAATGACATACTGAGCGACGGGTATGACAAGAAATTTGATACCTACTCCCACGCTGTTGCTGACAGCGCCGGCAACACGATGCACGATTGGATCTACAAGAATGGTAATAAGTACTTCTCATGTACGGTTACGGAGTCCACGATTTGCTGTGACGTGTGTAAGGATAATCAAAAACGGCCGACCGAGTGCGACTACTGTTTCAAGGGAAGCTGCACGCACAATTGCTTCGAAAAGCGTGACACACTTGAAGATTCCACCTCCGTTCGTATGAATGGTCCGGTAAACTCTACTTTGCACGAGGAAGATCATTCACGGCTCTCCATCAGAGACCGGCCTCCGCCTGGCCAACAATGCCTGACCCCCGGTGCAAATGTAAACGCGAGCGAGCCTTGCCCGCCAGACTACTCAAAGCGCGGCTATGGTACGACTGATCCTTATGACCAATCTGTCTACTGGAGTTTGAACTCGGACAAGTCAGATCAGTTTTACGCCGACCTGCTTGATAACACCGGCATCCCCAAGACAAAGACCAAATCTGGAAGGTACAATCGCGATAATACTTGTACTGGCGCTTCGAAGCCGGACGACCGCTGCTGGGGCTTGGGCTTAGACTATGACATCCCGATACCCGACGGATACAAGGCCAGTGATGTCACGAACCCCAAAACACTTGTTCAGAAAGCCCTCGAGAACTCGAATGGTCTCGCCGACCAGCTGCAGTGGGCGGTGCTGGACTTGCAGAACGACTGCTATGGCGGCGATCCCTCGGCGCTCGTCGACGCCGTCTCCCTGCCTGTCATCATGATTGCCCAGGCCGTCGACAGTATGGCAGAGGTCGCGGAGGTGGCCGAGAAGATCGACGAGGAGAAGCGCAAGGCGCTCATCTTGGCCTTCATTGGGGCCATACTCTTCCTCGTGCCTATCGCCGGCGAGATCCTCGGCTCCGTCGCCGAGCTGGCCGACATTGCCAGCATTATTGCCATCATGGGCGCCGTGGGCAACGCCGCCCTCGACGTCTACAATGTCATTGACGATCCCAAGAATGCGCCCCTCGCCATCTTCAGCCTGATTCTCGAGCCGCTCGCGCTGCTCGACCTGGTCAAGATTCAAAAGGCGGCGAACATCCGCCGCGGCATGTCGGACGCGGACGTGGCGAAGCTGGGAGGCAAGGTTGCGAGCCGTATGGGTACGGTCAAGAAGCTCATTGGGGCTTGCCGCAGAGATAAATAAATGGAAAAAGCATGTTTCTTGGATTAGAAACCGCAAGCCGCTATTGTACATCAGACAACCATCTTCATGATAACCCCCAAGTGCCACTCGAAAATCACTGTGTAGAAAAGTGGTCCAGCTCGGGAAGAGCCGCCTTCATTTAGATCCGCTCCACTGTCCAAGAGGTAGTTGGGTAACTACGACAAGTCTCCATCAGCAAGGTTGTGTTCTGCGAATCGACTCGATAGTTGACAATAGAAGAAGATTTAGAAAATTCTAGTTTTGAAAAACCATTAATTAGTATAACAAACTCTCCAAATATTATCGTTATAATTCGAATTTACTAATAGTCTTTACTTCATCGTGAACTACCAAGCTGTATATGCCGATTGGACCAATTCAGGTACCGGCAAAGCTGCCCGCTTTCGTAATGGGTGTGACTGATCTTTCTCGTAGGCCAAGTGATCGACTGTAAAACCACAAACACCTGCTCGGAGGTCAACGTCAATTTGAATCAAAGTTGTACTACGGACAGCACCACCTGGGACAACACTTTTGGAACTTCGATTCAGACGCAGATTCCACTCTGCTTCAACGAAAACGCATCGATCACTGGTGGCCTCACCTACGACCACAGCTTTGGTGGCGCAAAAGACGTTCAGATATGCACGTCTGTCTCTAGTTCAGGGTATTTTGACGACACACTCTCCAAATTGTCATTGAAAAAGGTCTTCTGACGCTCAACAGGACATGTAGCTGGACTGATCAAAACTGCCACGCCATCTGGACCGCACAGCGAAACGTCAACATAAACGGATACTTGCGCAGATCTTGCATTGGCCCCCGCAGCAGCACAGGCAGTAAGCTTTGCACCCACAACCTAGCCTAGCCTTTTGTCAATTCTCTAACGTCTTAAACACTAGAGACACAAATGAAAAACTCACCTAAACGCCCTGACGGCCACTACACAGCTGGCATGCTAGATGTGTCCTTCCAGATACCAAACAATCGTATCGTCGGATGTGCGGCCGACTGTGGTGCCTTGACCTATCCGGACCCAACACCCAGCTCTGACCCAATCACCCCGTTCTCCACAAGTGCCTAATCGGATAGACACAGGATCCATCAGCAATTGTTACACGCTATGACAAAAATCTAGGCATCTCCGACGGGGTCAAAGAATAAGTGAAACTTGTTCTGTATTGATTTGCGTATATCGTGTTGCGATTGGATACGAGCATCAGCGTTTGTGTATTGGGACATCATGTGTGAAAGATTGTGTTTTGCAGCATCTTTTTTATTGGGGCACTGTGTGTACGATATCGAGGCATGGTCATTTTACAGTCCTTACCTTAGTTTGTATCATCCATTCGAGCTCATTCATATTCACTGCGAATATCGTTCACTTCACTTCGAAGCTCGTCTAAAAGTACTAGCCGATCTAGAAAATAAGGTATGATAAGCTTGGTCTCTGAAGCAAAAAGGGAAGTGATAGAGTATTCTCGAATGCTCCAATTTTTACAGCAACTTGATTCCCACCTTGACCGATCTACTATGTAGCGACTTCGGCTCATCTGTCGATTTTGACCAGCTCCTCTGGAGATACACTAACTATAGCATCTCGTTGCAATTTCGTTCATTCTCGACTGGTGATCGAGATAAGGGACAGAATCGCGGGAAAAGTCTCATAGAGGAGAAGGAGGTCTAAGCTCTGAGATTCTAGACTTAGATGACTGGAAGCCGAACGTCGATATATCAGGATACCAATGGTGATAAGGATGATGCATGAATTATTCTATCTCTCGTGTGACCATAGGGCGGCGCTTACTCGATGCCTGATTGGGGTTAAGGTCTTGGCACCGAGATCGACAGGAACCCTTGCGCCATCAAGAAACTCTCCGTGAGCTAGTGGAGTGGTGCTCGTCTCGAATTTGTTTTTTATACCACTAAGCAGAGCTACCTTACGCACCAAAAACAAAAACAAAAACACCATGCTTCCTCATCTTACCCCAACACTACCCTATCCCTCTGCTAAAGATGAATGATCTCCCAGACGCCCCCGCAGACCCTCCACTCTCCTCCAACAGCACCCCCCTTCAAGATAGCAAGGGCTGGGATGGCAAGCTTCGAGTGGACCGAAGAGCCGTAATCACCAATGCGGAGATACTTTCAGATCCCGAATATTCAGACGAGGATGCTCCTCCAGTAGAGCAGATAGTCGCAGACGAGGGTAAATACGCCTTTGTTTATCTCGCGTTTCTGCTGACTCGCGTTTGCGGTAGACTTGCTGGAGGATTACGAGCTTGACTCTGATGTATGCTTATGTTGCTTTGGGACTTCTTGGCCTTAGATATGCTAATATGCTGTCGTGATCAAGGACATTGATCTCGTCCACTGCCGCATCTCCTCCATACCTGCCCTACACCTTGAGCGCTTTGACAAGGTCGAGGTACGACTTTGTGACCAATCAATGGGACATGCAAGGACAGCACTGATCTGGAAATGAGCAGAAATTATGTCTCCGCCAAAACCAGATTTCGCACGTCGAGTTACCACCAAACCTTGGCCCGACATTGCATGAAATAGACCTCTACGATAACCTCATATCACACATCAAAGGCCTAGAGAGCCTCATACACCTTACAAGCTTAGACCTGAGCTTCAATAAGATCAAGCATATCAAGAATGTGGATCATCTCAAAAAGCTTAGGGACATCTACTTTGTGCAGAACAAAATACAAAAGATAGAGGGACTCGATGGGTTGTCCAGGTTGAGAAATCTGGAATTAGCTGCGAATCGGATAAGGGTAGGGGACCTGCCGGAAAATTAGGTCATCAAGGTTGATTGTAGCACAGGATATCGAGAACCTGGATACTTTGACAGGTTTGGAAGAGCTTTGGTTGGGCAAGAACAAGATCACCGAACTGAAGGTATGGTGTCTTCATTGGATGTGCGTATTCATTCTCTCAAACGGCGGCAGAACATATCGCATCTCAGCAACCTCAAGATACTCTCCATACAGTCGAATCGCCTGCCCAAAATCTCGGGCCTCTCCGCCCTCACCAACCTGGAAGAACTCTACATCTCACACAATGCCTTAACTGAGATTTCTGACCTCGAAAACAACACTAATCTCCGAGTCCTCGACATCTCGAATAATCAAATCATGCATCTCGCGAAGCTAGGGAATCAAAAGCACCTGGAAGAGTTGTGGGCTTCGTCGAATCTAATTACATCATTCGAAGAGGTGGAAAGGGAATTGGCAGACAAGAAGGAGTTGAACACAGTCTACTTCGAGATGAATCCTTTACAGTTGAAGAATCCGGCGTTATATCGAAACAAGATCCGTCTGGCATTACCGCAGGTTCAGCAGATTGATGCAAGTACGTAAACATGTCTCCTGCTGGTCTCGACGTCTTTCGAGGATAAGCGCTGATGACTAGCCAGCTTATGTACGGGTCAGTTGATACGGCGGCTGACCATTTCGCGTTGCATTGATTGGAGTCAATGGTGTTGCATTTTGGCCATGAGCTGGGCGCTCGCCCGCTTGTTGTTTTGTTTTGGCTGAGGCTGTTTCGACATTTTGTATTTGGCCAATGAAGAGGCAAGGCAGGCAAGGCTAGGCTTTAATATCCGATTTCACACGAGAGATACCTTAGCATTCGCTCCCCAAGTTGCATCTGGATACTAATACTATGATACTATACTTTGCCGAAAGCAAATGCCGTGTGATTGAGATTCTGTGCATAAGTACCCTACTTTACAAGTGGCCCGTTCCCCAAGGAATTGAGTTTGGAAGTTGGAGCCGCGCCTGCATGACCGACGTAATATTAAATGCCAAACAAAGTCTGTGCGCTTCATCATCATCATCATCACTTCATGTGGGGCAACACCCATTTCTCGTCTTTTCCATTTCCTCTACTCTTCTCCCTCTGATCATTTCCCGAGCAGATGAACATTATACCAAACACTTCCCTCGCTATCTACTTACTTCTCCTACAGCATCCAACAAGCGAGTGAATCTAACAAGCCTAGGAGAACCATCTCAAGCATCCAAGAAATCATCTCCCCTTGCTCGAAAGCTCTGCTCAATACTCCCTTTCCAGCGAATTTCAATCCAATAAAACGCACTCGTCATCATGACTTCCCCTACTGTCAAGCTTAATAGCGGCCATCAGATGCCCCTTGTTGGCTTCGGGTGAGTAGCCATCTTCAATTGGTCCAGAAAGCATGCTAATAATCTCCTCAGGCTGTGGAAGGTCAATAATGACACCTGCGCGGATACCGTCTACAACGCCATCAAGTCTGGTTATCGTCTCTTTGACGGCGCATGTGGTAGGTCTCCAAACTCATCTACCTGGGCCTCAGGCGATTCTCCCGTAATTGCATCCTGACTCCTCTTCAGACTACGGCAACGAGCAAGAATGCGGCCAAGGCGTTGCCCGCGCCATCAAAGAAGGCATTGTCAAGCGCTCCGACCTCTTCCTCGTCTCCAAACTTTGGAACTCCTTCCACGATCACGACCGGGTAGAGCCCATCTGCAAAAAGCAGCTCCAAGACTGGGGCATCGACTACTTCGACCTCTACATTGTCCACTTCCCAATCTCTCTCAAATACGTCGACCCCTCTGAGCGATACCCACCCGGCTTCACTTATGATGGCAAGAAAGTCGTCCCCGGTAACGCTACCATCCAGGAAACCTGGACGGCCATGGAAAAGCTAGTGGCAAAGGACTTGGCCAAATCCATCGGCATCAGCAACTTCAACGGCCAACTCCTCATGGATCTCCTCCGCTACGCCAAAATCCCTCCCGCGACCCTCCAAATCGAACATCACCCATACCTCACCCAAGAAGGCCTCGTTCAATTTGCCCAAAGCCAAGGCATAGTCGTCACAGCCTACTCGTCTTTCGGACCCCAGTCCTTCCTCGAACTCGACATGCAACGCGCCAAAGACACGCCGCTGCTCATGGATCATGCAACCGTCAAGAAGATCGCCGAAAAGCATAGCAAGACGCCCGCGCAGGTTTTGTTGCGTTGGGCGACGCAGAGAGACGTGGCCGTCATACCGAAGAGTAATAACCAAGGAAGACTGGCGCAGAATCTAGATGTTACGGGTTGGGATCTGGATAAAAGTGAGCTGGAGAGCATCAGCGGGCTGGATCAGGGGTTGAGGTTTAACGATCCGCTAAATTATGGGGTTCCGCAGCCGATTTACGTTTAGATGTCTGTCTATTAAGTTAGCCATACGCAATTTTTCTCTCTCAGTCGAAGCGCGTTGCCCGCAATCTTTGAGTATAGTCGCAAAGTGCTTGAAGCGGTGACTGAGCCATCAGAGTTGATGATGCATAGGCCTACCACCTTCAAAAAGCCATCAGAATACCTGGGCTATTTCTCGAGCACCGACTACAAGAACATGAATGTCCTCCCGTACTTCTCAACTCAGCTCCAGCCATGTACCTCTCAAAAATGAAAACGCGAACCAGCATCGATGCCAAAGTCCCACCCCTCCGCTCCCTCGAAAAGACCACTGCAACCCAAACGTACCCAGAGCTCCTAAACACCCCCTTGGCCTCCTTCCACACCAGGCTGAAACCGATTGCGCCAGCTGTTGCCCGACGATACAATCCCTGATGTCCTGTGCCTGCCGGCTGTCTTTACCCGCAGGGCGTGGGGCTAGCTGTCGCGTGATAAGGTTGAATGAAGGGCCGTTCCGAGCTCGCTGGTGGGGGATGGCTGCGGGGGCAGGGAGGGGGGAAGAGAGAGAAGGGGCAGAAGGGACTCTAATCTTATAGGTAGATGGAGATGGTGCGGGGGGTGGAACGGAGCGGAAATCGGAGTCTTGTGAGCGGACACCTTACCTTGGGGATTAATTCTCGCCAGCGGGGCAATATGCGTCATTGCGGGATGGGTCCTTGGGGCTGAGGTGAGATGCCGTTCATCGTTGTCACGGTTAATGGTGGCGGGAGAATACGCCCCCCCGAAAACGCCGAACAACCAGTCGGTCACAATTTCCCCTCACCCATCACACCACCGCCTCGCGCAATGCGAGCCCCTCAGGTGCCCGCACAGTGCCTTCTGGCACGAAGCCGCATACATCGGATTATCCCCCTTGCCGCAATAGCAGCAGATCCAGTACTGCGTCTGCTCGATCACAATCACCTTTGCCATCTTAACTTCCCCTCCCCCTTCTCCACCCGGAGGATTAAGCAGCTGCACCTTCTCATCGCCGGTCCCACGTCCTGCGCCCTCACCCTCACCCTCAGCGTCACGAGCGCACGACGCCTCAGGGACGGCCTTCTGCCGTGGCTGAGGACCGGCTCCCTTACCGCGGGCCATCAGCTCTTTGAACCCCGACCCCGTCTTCGCTAGCCAGCTGCAATCGCGCTCGCAGCGCCGGTGCCGGCACGTGGCGCCGCTGCAGAGGCGGGCGTCGCTGATGTTGCGCGAGGTGCACTGGCCGCAGCGCCAGATATCTTGACGATCTCGCAGTCAGCGTTTCTCTTTTGTGTAAGACAACGTGAGCTCCGAGACCACGTCTGAGGAACAAAGATTTGCCAGACATGTCTCGGTACGGTACTCATAATCAGACTATGATAGGAAAGATTGTGATAGAAAACACAACGTACGGAAGATGCGGGCGTCGAGGAAGCGCCGGTGCGTGGATTCGAGGGCGGGGTAGATGAGGGGGTCGGCGGCGGAGTGGTAGGAGGAGGGGATTTTGATCGTGTCGGTCGATGCTGCTACTGAAGCGTCAGTGAAAGAGGACTCGATGTTTTGGTGTCCACGCGTTGACGTGTGTGGGGGCAAGGGGACGTGGAGGCGGAATCCGAAATCGGGCAATAACGCAGTCGGCAAGACAAGACAGACCGGGTGCTTTCTTCTGTGCGACCGGAACCGCGAGCTCGAGACCAGCTGCGCTCATTGTGTCATGGATGGGAAACCCTTAAGTATCTTCTCTGCAGATTCAAACGGCAATGCAAACCGTACCTCGATCGTCGATATCGGCGTTGGCGTTGGCAGAAACCCAGCAGCACGCCTACCACAAATGTTTAACAATCATCCCTAGAAGTGTTAAACACACGCCTCCCATCGCCTTCCGCTACCCAATCGGACATGTCCGTGACCCCGCTCGCCGTCTAATGTTGTGTAACCTTCTCTGAAACCTCTCGTCCGTCTTGCTCGCTCGGTAAAATACACTGCCTTGGCGCTTACTTGCCAGACATATTATCATCGAGAGCGAGTACAATATAAAAAAAGGGGGGTGGGGCGGGGATATTATATCCATCAGGTATTTCCCCCCCAAGCCATGCTGTATGGTGGACATCTGGTGCACAAGACAAGAATACCAAAGGGGAGGAATATAGAACATGACTAGTCACCTGTACCACAGCATCCATCTCCCCACGTGACCGACCCTACACACCAACCCGTCCCAATCGCCCATCCACCCACTACAAACGCGCACTCTTTTCGCGCCCCCAACTTCCATGAACAAGGGACCACCAGACGAGGCCGACGAGGCCAGCGAGGCCAGCCCGGACATCCATCTATCCCCGTGTACGTATCATCCAAACAACAAACACAGCCCAAACGGCGTCTCCTCACAACCGACACAAGCAAATGTAGTCAGCTACACTTACTCTCACCCGCCCTTCTGCCAGGTCCTCCCGCTTAGACAACGGAAACCGCGTCCCCCTTCCCATACCCATCATCACGATACCCAGACCCGCACAACCATCCCGCCATACCCCATAACCCACCAATCCCCTCCGCAGTATCGTATCCCATCGCACCCCCAACCTCAACCTCAAACCCCACCCCAACAGCCCGCCGTAAACCAACACCCTCGCTCTCCTCTTCCTTTTTCCCGTTTCCGTTCCGTCTCCCTTCCATTCCCTTTCATCGTGACACGGACATCCATCTCCCAGCACCAGCCCCAGCACCAGCGGTGCCCTCTCCAATCCCCAGCTCCCAAAAACAGCAGGAACAGCGCTCCCTCTTCCTTTTCCTCCCCTCTGCTCCGCACCCGCAAGCCGCACGCAGATTCCCAGGTGCGAAGAAGGAAAGAAGGAAGAAAGAAAAAAGCACGCACCCATCGTCATCCCCATCATCAACCGAAACCCCACCCCCCATTGCATTCTTAGCCCTCCACTCAGAGCAGCAAAACAAGCCCGCACCATTCCCCCTCCCCATTCCCGTTTTCCCGGGTGCTATTGCCG
>JAEUBB010000320.1:20996-43426 GCA_018257885.1 Parmelia sp. 050094
ATTTAGATATTTAAAATATATTTAACTTTTTTAAAATTCTTTATAAAAAAAGTCTTTTTAATCTAACTCTTAATTTAAGCTATTAAAGAGTTAGACTTAATAAGTATTAAAATATTATTTATATAAAGTACTATAATAGCTAATTTTTATCTAATAATTTAAATAAATATATATTTATTAAAAGAAATAATCTTAAAATTTATTTTTTTAATTATAATTTTAAATTTCTTATTTTAAATTTATATTAATTATTTAAAATTAAATAAGCTTTTTTTAAAATATAGAATCTTTTTTCTTATTTTAATAATAATCTATTAATTTAATATAAATATTATATAGATTATATTATATAGTTTACTATTAAAATAAATATTATTAATATCTATTTAATAAATTTAAAGATTTAGAATATTTATAATAGCTATTAAGAAATATAATAACTTAAATCTTAATATAAAGATAAATATTTTATAAAAATTAATATTTTTTATTTATATAAATTCTTTAATAATTAGTTTAGCTTTATATTTATTAATAGTTTTATTAAAATTATACTTAATCTTAAAAATTTATTTATAAGTTATAATCTTTCTTTTTAAAAGTATTTTTTTAATAATCTATATATTATTTATAGCGAGATTCTTAAGATACTTTATAATAATAAGTATTTATTTTTATTTATTTAGCTTAATAACTACTTTCTTATATATTTAGAATTTAATCTTTTATTAAGTAATATATATATTCTCTTTACTAAAGATTTTAAGAAATTTTTAATAATTAATAAGTTTTTATTTTTTTATAAATCTATTTAATATAGTTATAGATATTATTAACTTTTTATTAAAGACTCTTAATCTAGATAAAGATATAAATATAGTATTTATTTATAATAAATAATTTTATAAATTTTATTTAAAATTCTTTACTTTAAATTATAATATATCTATTATATTTAAAGAAGTTATCTTATTTTATTAAAAGAAATTACTTATTTTATTATTTTCTTCTATACTATTAAAAATAAATAAAGAAATTTTCTTTAATTTAAAATTCTTTATAAAATTTTCTAAAACTTTATTTATTTTATTTATTAATAATAATATTATAAGTTCTTTTAGTAATCTCTTATTCTTTTAATTATTATTATTATTAAATTTATACTCTATTAATACTTCTCTATTATTATTAAAGAGTATAATATTTAATAATTAAAGAAGTAAAATCTCTACTTATATTAAATTAAATTTTAATAGAAGATTTTAAAATAATAAATTAATACTTTTTTAATCTTTATAAAATTTAATATTTATTAACTACTTAAAATAATTCTTTTTAGATTAATAAACGCGATACTAGATATTTAAATAGTATTTAATATATACTTCTAAATATATTATCGCTATTAGCTTATTTTATTACTATTTTTTAGTTAATAAAACTTTATAAATATATTTAAAGATTCTTTTATTAATTAAAATTAGTTTAATTTTAAATTAGATCTTATTAAATAATCTATCTTCTTTAATTTTCTATAATATTTTATTATATAGATAGTATATATATAAAATAATCTTTACTTAAAAAGATAATAATAATTCTAACTTAATTAATATATATCTCGCTATAATAATAATTATTTAATTAAATTATTTAGCGATTCTATTTTAATAGATTATATAGATACTTATAAACTCTATTAAAATATTTATACTTTATAGTTTCTTTTTAGTTATTTAATACTTCTTTATATTATTAATATATATTATAATTATTAGTTTATAATCTTTATAAGTAATCTAGCGAACTTTATAAATAATAAATAAATATATCTTACTTTTTAATAAGATTATATTTATATTCGCTTATATTAAATTTTTATTAATAAGTAATATAAATTACTTATACTTATTAATAAGACTTCTATATAGAAAAGAACTTTATATATTATTATATATTTTCGCTTTAAGTATCTTTACTCTCGATTAAGGCTTTTAATTAATTATTTAAATTATTTTAGCTTAATTATAAATATTATATTAAAATTTATTAAAAACTTTAAATACTTTTATATTAATAATATATTAATATAAATTCTTTATTCTATAAATACTTAAATAATCTAATTATTAATATATAAATTATTAGATTTAGCTAGAATAGAACTAAGCTACTTAGACTATATAGTAAGTAAAGTATTATTAAAACGCTTAGTATATATAGGCCTAATAAGGACTTAGCACGTATATATACTAAGCTAGATCTTAGTAAATAAGCTTAAGAAGATAATTTTCTTTTAAGTTCTTTTTCTCTTCTTTAAGAATTAATTTATTACTTTAGTATTATATATAAATATATATACTTACTAGTCTTATATTACTATAATACTCTAAGACTTAATTTAAGAATTATTTCTAATAATTCTAATTCTTTAACTCTTTTAAGAAATAATAATTCGGAATTAATATAATCTTAATATTATAATTATAGTTATAATATATCTAAACCGTAGATAAATTATTCTTATTAGAAATAATATTAAGCTAAAATATTAATATTATAATATAGTCTAAAGTACTAGAGTATATATTTAAGATTAATAAAAATAAGAATTAAAATAATAATTTTAATATTAATCTAAACTATAATAATAATAATAGTTAAGAATTAGAAGTAAATTTAAATTAAAATAATAAAGATTAAAAATAATCTAAGCTTATTATTAATAAATATATAATAGAAGTTACTTATTATTAAAATATATTAACGAAATAATACTATCTTAATACTTTTAATTAGAAGATTAAGTTACTAAAATAAGATATAATACTAAATACTTATATTTATAATATAAATAAAAATATAGAGTTATTCTTAATTATAAGTTTTAAGAAAATCTTAAATAGTATATAGAAGAGTAGTATTATAAAAAGATCTTAATATTAACTTTATCTAAAGAATCTCTTAATATATAAGAGTAAGAATACTTATAAGTACTATAATTAATATTATAAGATAAAGAAAAGATTTTATCTTAGTATTAAATACTTTTATACTAAGTAAAATAGAATTTTTTAAATACTCTAATTTATTAAATTAAACTTAAAAGAATAATAATATATTATTAAGTTAAAAAACTCTAATAAGTAATTTATCTAAGAGGAATTTAAAGATATACTTCTAAATTAAATTAAAGATTCTATTAATTATAGTCTTAATATATTTTAAGCGTACTTAAACGCGTAATAAAGATTAAATTAAATAATTTAATAATTTAGTACTTATCTAACTTCTTTAAAATTATAAATAAATCTTTATATTAAAAGCTAACGAATAGTCTATTTATTTATAAGATTACGATTTAAGATTCGAGTCGCTATTATTAATATATAATTAGTTCTCGTAATAAGAAATAAGTTACTATTTTTAATAATATAATTAAAGATTAATTAATATAGAAGTAATATAAACTCTTTATAAAATTAATATATAAATAGTATATTAACCTCGTATAAAAATTATAGAAAATTTAATTAAAATTCTTTAAAATTATAGTTAAAAGATAATTATTATAAATACTTCTTATAAAGATATAGCGATAGTAAATTCGAGAATAAATTAAATTATAAATAAAAAGAAAGAAATAAATATTTAAAAACTATTTAATATTATAATTATAATAAAATAAGATATTACTTAACTACTTATAAAGAACTTAAGAAGTTAGAAAATATTAATTAAGTCTCTATTAAATCGATAAGTAACTATAATATATATATAGTTAAAATAAAGAAAAAAGATAATTTCTTATTAAAAACTTTATATTAATAAAAATAAAAAGAGAAGTAATCTTTATTTTATTATTAATTTATAATAATTATATTATTTTAGATTAGAATAATTATAATATCGTCGCTATTTAATTCTATTTAAATAATAGTACTAAGATAAGTATAATTAATTAACGCTTTACTTTAGAATATAATTTAGTTAAGATTAATACTCTACTTTTTATATTAAACTAGATAGATAGAAAGTCTACTTATTACTATAGAGCTTATATTATATTATTTATACTCCGCGATAGTTAAGTATATAAGAAATAATATAAATATATATTTTATACTATTAATAAAGAGAAACTATCTTTAACTCTAGATCTTTTTATTATTAATAAGAAATAGATTAAAATTAATATTATAGAATAAACTTAATATTTTAATATAAATAAATAGTTATTTAAGATTTTAAAATTTTAAGAATTTATAAATTTTTTAAAGAATTATAAGATTATTTATATTTTAATAGTAATTAATATAGCTTTAACGTAATCTAAATATATAATTAACGTATTATTAACTAATAATATATATATAAGTAACGCAGTATTAGAGCTAAAGATTCTAAAAGAATTAAATAAATATAAAAATATATTTTTAATTAAGAAAATAAATTATCTTCTATCTTATAAAGAATATAATTATATAATTAAGATTATAGTAAAGCTACTATTTAACTTGCTATATAATTTATTTAATATTAAGTTAATAACTTTAAAAAGCTATCTAAATAATATCTTAATTAAGAAATAAATTTAATATTTTACTAGTTTAGCTAAAGTATTTATTCTCTTTATTTCTAAGAAGAATAAAGAATTATATTTATATATTAATTATTATAGATTAAATAAGATAATTATAAAGAATTAATATTTATTATCTCTAATTAGTAAAATATTAGATTATTTAAATAGTATAAAGTAATTTACTAAGTTAAATCTAAAGAATACTTATTATTATATTTAGATTTAGAAGAATAATAAGTAGAAGATTACGTTTTATATATACTATAATTATTTTAAGTATTTTATAATACTATTTAATCTTATTAACGCTTTAATTACTTTTTAAGCTTATATTAATAAGTTTTTAATAGGGCTAATAGATTAATTTTATATAATCTACTTAAATAATATTTTTATCTATTCTTAGTCTCGCGTAGAGTATATTAAATATATTAAGTAAATACTTAATTAACTTCGATATATAAGTTTATTTATAAGTTTAAAAAAATACGAGTTTTTTATTATAAAAGTAAAGTTTTTTAGTTTTATTATATTAATTTATAGCGTTATAATAGATTCTTATAGAGTAGTTATAATTTAAGAGTAATTTAAATTTAAGAGTTTCTATAATATATAAGTCTTTCTAGACTTTATAAATTTCTATTAAAGATTTATTTATTATTACTCTTAAATCGCGAGCCCTTTAATAGATCTACTAAAAAAAGATAAGAAGAGTATTAAATTAAAATTATTTAAATAGTCTAAAAATACTAAATATATATTTAATATATTAAAAGATACTTTTATAAATACGTCTTTATTATATTATTATAATTTTTAGCTTTTAATATATATTAAAATAAACTCTTCGGGCTTTACTTTAATAGATATTTTAATCTAATTATTTAAAAAAATTAAATAATAGTACTTTATAATCTTCTATTTAAAAAAAATAATTAATATAGAGTAAAATTATAAGACTTATAATTAAGAGCTTCTTATTATTATAACGGCCTTTAAATATTAGTATTATTATCTTAAAAAAAGTATTTACTTAGTAAAAGTCTTAATAGATTATAATAATTTTAAGTACTTTATAGAGTTATTAAAGTTAAATAGTAAATAAGTTAGATAGATTATAAAGCTTTTTAACTTTAATTTTTTTATTTTATATAGATTAAATAAGACTAATTCTATAAACGCGCTATTAAGATAGTCGGATTATAGAGATAAAAATAAAGTAATAAATAAGATTTTATCTACTTTATAGTAAAAGTTAATTAGAATAAAGAATTTAATAAACTCTATATTTTTTACTATATAAAAAGTATATAGATATAGCGTAGCTAATATTAATAATAAATATATAAAAAGCGTAGAAAATACTCTATCTAAACGTAGTTTAAGTATAGATTAAAGATATCTCTTAAATATTAATATTAAAAAAGAAATAATTAGTTTAAAAAAGATACTTATTAATTTAATAGCTATAGCGATATAAAAGATATATTTAAATATAATATATTCTTTAAAGCTTAAAAAATCTTTATCTTAATTTTAAAAAAGTTTAAGTAAGATACTTACTTAATATAATTATAACGTAGCTAAGAAGTAGCTTAACTTTATTACTAGAATT
This sequence comes from Parmelia sp. 050094, assembly GCA_018257885.1. Taxonomy (NCBI): domain Eukaryota; kingdom Fungi; phylum Ascomycota; class Lecanoromycetes; order Lecanorales; family Parmeliaceae; genus Parmelia; species Parmelia sp. 050094. Next base: position 27,197 of record JAEUBB010000320.1, read on the forward strand.
ATTAATTATAAATAGCTTATTCTATATTTAGTAACTAATATATTAATTACTAGTAAAATAGTATTTAATCTAAATAGTAAACTTATCTATAAACTTATTAAGATACTTTAGTAAGAGAATACTCTTATTAAATAATATAAAGCTAATAAAGTATAGAATACGTAAATATAAAGTACTAAAACTTAAATTATAGATAATTAGAGATTATTAAATTATAATAATAAATTATATATTTTTAGTAAAGCTTTTATCTATAAAGAGCTATTAAAACGCTATTATAATAATTCTATAGCGAGCTATTTTAACGTAATTAAGACTTTTAAGTTAATTAATTATAAATACTATTAGAATAGTATTAAGATAGATATTAAAAAGTATATTAAAATATATAATATTTATTAATATATTAAGATTAAAAGATATTATTCTTATAATAAGTTAAAGACGCTTTTAATTTTAATAGAATTTTAAAAGAAAATTATAATAGACTTTATTATAAACTTATTATTAAATAAATATAAGAGTATTATTTATAATACGATTCTTATAGTAGTAGATAGATATATTAAAATAGTTAAGTATATCTTTATTAATAAGATAATTAATATAATTTAGCTAGAAGAGCTATTTATAGAGAAAATTATTCTTAAATATAGTATATTAGAAGATATTATAATAGATTATAAATCTATCTTTATAAATATATTTTAATTATAAGTATATTACTAATTAAAGATAAAATATAGATTAAGTACTATCTTTTACTCTTAAATAGATAGTTAGATCGAGTATTAAAATTAAATACTAAAATACTATTTAAAAGTCTATTACTTAGAGTAGTAAGATAATTAAATATTATTATTATTACTTATAAGATTTATATATATATAAAGTAAGTATAAAACGATTAATTATAGTCTATTTAAAGTATTATATAGATTTAATCTAGTATTCGAATTAAGCTCTAAAAATAGTACTTTAAAAAAGAAGATATTTTTAATAATAAAATATATTAAAAAAATTAATATAATAAGATAAGAGCTTAAAAGATACTAATAAAGTATATTTAAAATATAAGCGAAGTTTTATAATAAAAAATATAAGCTCTAAATATATAAGAAAAAGAACTTAATAATATTATCTACTTAGAATCTAAAGTAAAAATAGCTAAATTAAAAGCTATTTAATAAAGTATTAAACTTATTTTAAGTTTAAAAGTATATTAATAGATAAGTTTATTATTTATAACTATTATCTTTTTATTAAATCTATTCTATTTTCTATATATTATTATTTAAGTCTTATAAATAAAGATTAGATAATATTACTATTCTAGAGTATTCTATAGTAGATCTTATTAATAATATTAAAGAAAATAAAGTAGAGAAAATCTTAAAAAGGTAAAAATAAAAAAGTACTATTAAATACTTTATTTATTAAAAGAGATAGCTCGAAGAGTATAATTAATAGATTATAGAATAGAATATAGAATATATATAAGACCTAGTTAATAAGTTTAATAAAACAGGATTACGTAGATAAAAAGTATAGTAGATATATATTAAAAAAAAGGATTTAAAGATTAATAGATTTTAAAAAATTAATTTAAAGATTACTATAATAAAAAACGTAGCTATAAGACTAAAGAGAATTAAAAATAACTCGAAGATTTACTAGTAAAATATAAGCTTATTATATTATAGTCGAAGCTATAATATTATCTAAATATAAACTAATTACTAGTTTACTTCTTTATAATAGTATTACTACTATTCTTATTATTAAAGAAGATAAAAGAATCGTTACTTTTCTCGCGCTCTATTCTTACTTTATCGTTATTATTATTACTCGACGTAACTAATATATTAAAGATATTATTATTATTATCGAAGTTTATCTCTTTATTATTATTATTATTAAAGAAAGGAGAAAAATTATTAAAAGTTTATAACTTCTTTAAATTTATAGATAATAAGCTCGTCTAACGTAAAGTTAACGCTAATATTACGTAATAAAAAAGTATACTAAATATAGAGAGAACTTATCTCTATTTAAAAAATATTATAGATATTATTTAAGATATTAATAATATAGCGAAGTAACTTTATCTAGTTAATTTATATTATAAGACTATTTAGCTTCTTATAATCGCCGAAGCGATTATATATACGTTTATTATATATTAAAACTATATTAAAGATTTTTATAGTCTACTTAAGAAAATAAGTAGATATATATTATAAATAACTTATAATCTATTCGTAACGCACTATACGCTTATAGTAGATATAGCGTTAAAGTAAATTATTAATTAAGTTATAAATCTTTATTATAGATAAGATCTTAAATTTAGTAAATTAATAAACGAAATCTTTACGTTTTTATTATATATAGTATAGATTTACTTATAAAATTACAATTAATATATAGCGTCGTATAATAATCGTATTTCTTTAATATACTACTATTATAATCGAATATAGTATTATAATCCCTAGATTAATAGTCGTAAGCCTTATAAATATAGTAGTAATAAATATTCTTAATTAACTCTTTTACTCTTATAGTAAAACGCTTAGTAATAGAAAACGTAGAGAACTATAAATATATTAAAAATATATATATAACTACGGATTTAGAAACTTACGATTAAGATAATAAGAGTTAGATAAGATTATAGATTAGCTATAAAGATACAGGTATTAAGAATATATTATATATATATTTATAATAAGTTTAGTCTACGTTAAATAGACGTAAAGTAGATTAAAGAAAATAGTTATATAAATTATTAAAGAAGAAGTATAAAAGAAAATAATAACTTTATATATAAACTTATACTTAACGCGTAGTAAATATTAATACTCTTACTTTATAATAATTATAATACGTACTCTAAATCTATAATAATAATTATAAACTTTTATATCTATACTAGTACTACTATATTATATATTAATTCTATACTATTATTTATAATAATTTTATTAACTAGGTTTATATAGCTATAGCGCGTATCTAAAGTATATATATTAATATAAAGTAACTTATATAATACTAAAAAAAGAAAGACTCTTTTTCTTATATTCTTTAAAAAGAAAGAAGATTTAAAGAGTTTTTATAAATTCTTCTATTAATATAGATACGCGAGCTCTTACTCTAATTTTATAAATTATAATTCTAAGTTTAGCGTAAAGTTTATTTAGTATATTATATTATAGCTCGAATAAGAGCTATAATTAATAAAGAAGAAAAGAGGAAATAGATTTAAGAATAAATCTTTATAAGAGAAAAATAATTATTAGATTTAGCTAGAATAGAACTAAGCTACTTAGACTATATAGTAAGCGAAGTATTATTAGAACGCTTAGTATATATAGATCTAATAAGAACTTAATACGTATATATACTAAGTTAGATCTTAGTAAATAAGCTTAAGAAAATAATTTCCTCTTAAGTTCTTTTTCTCTTCTTTAAAAATTAGTCTATTACTTTAGTACTATATACGAATATATATACTTACTAGTCTTATATTACTATAATACCCTAAGACTTAATCTAAGAATTATTTCTAATATAAATTTAAAAAACTTTTTTTAAAATAATACTTTATTCTATACTAGCGTCTTATTATTAAGTTAATTATTATAGTTTAAACTTAATACCCTAGTTCCCGATTAGGTCTAGCGTAGCTTAGTACTATATATAAATACGTGTTTAGACTAGTACTTACTCTTTCTTCTTTATAGCTATTATTCTAGCTATATTGCGAGTATTAAATTAAGTCTTAAATTATAATTCTAATCTCTAATATAATAATAGCTATTCTTTCTAGAATCTAATTACCTTTAGATCGTATATAGATTACTAACTAATTAACTTATATTAATATTAGCTCTACGTAGTACGTTACGATATTAGCTCTAGAATAATATAGAAATAATACTATAGAATATAGAACTAAACTAGCTTACTAGAATATATACTATTAAAACGATTATATTTAATCTCTTTATTAAGCCTTTCGAATAATAAGCTTACTATAATAGTAATTAAGAATAACTACGTTAAGATTAACGTCGCTACGAGTACCTAAATATATATACTCTATTATAAGCTCCCGAGATATACGAATTTAGCGATCGTCTAGCGATTAAAGACCCTAAGATCTTATATAGCTGATAATAGCTTAGAACGACTTAGAAGAAGTAAATCTATAGGATATACTAATTAAGAGTAAGATTTATAGGTATAGCGGTGTTGTATATAATAATAAGAATAGTTGGAGATATAAGGCCAAGTCAGGGTCTGGAATAGGTATATATCCCTAGGGATCTCTATGGATAACTGTGCCTATAATACAGGCAGTGAAGAAATTAGCGACAAGTGATCGCAGAGGAAGATTAGGAGATATAAGCCCAGAGCGTGGCTAAGAATAAGTAGATTTCTCAGCAATCTCCATAGCAAATATGCCTATAATATAGGCAGTCAAGAATTCAGCGACACCAGCGTTCGTAGGGAAAGATTTGGAGATGCAGGGCCAGGGCATAGCTAGGAATGAGTGGATTTCTTAGCAATCTCCATGGCAAATGTGCCTGTGACACAGGCTTTCTTCATTTATTCGATTCTTATAATTATAGTCATCCTTTATTCGATTCTTCGGCAACGGCAGAGAGGATCTTGGAGATATACGTTAAGATAACATTAAGAATCAGTCTAAGTCTCCGGATTCTTAGGGGCCTTAAGAGGGGCTGGTTACGAGGACGTGACCGTGTTTGAAAGGGGGGTAGTATTATGGTTTAAACTCAACACTCTGGTTCCCGATTAGGTCTAGCGTAGCTTAGCACTATATATAAATACGTATTCGGGTTAGTACTTATTCTTTCTTCTTTATAGCTATTATTCTAGCTATATTACGAGTACTAAATTAAGTCTTAAACTATAACTTTAATCTCTAATATTAATTAATATCGATTACTATAGATAAAATAGTCTTTTTATCTTTATAGTTTAGAAGAATATTATTAATTAAAGATTCTTTATAATTAAAAGAATTCTTTATTTTTTAACTTATAAATATATAATTTAATTTATTATTTATTAACTTATATAGTTCTTTAACTATATAATCTTTTATAATAATATAGTTAATCTTTTAGTTAATAATTTCTACTTATTATTCTTTAAAAGTTATTAAATAACTCTTTTAATCTAAGATTATAATAGATAATAAATTAGTACTTATCTTTAAAATATATAGAATATTCTTTAATCTCTAATTATAATCTTTTATTATAATCTTAATATTACTATAACTAGTTATTAATAACTTACTTTAATTACTAAATTTAACTTCTTTATCGTAGTATAAGAAATTAATAAATAAATTTTATAATAATATTATATAACGCGTTACTTCTAAGTTAAAAAGTTATTTTAAAATATAGCTATATTTAAATATAGCTATTTAAATATATTTCTTAAATAAATTCTTATTACTCTTATTATTAACTATAGTAGTAATCTTATTCTTCTTATAATTACTAAAATTAAAAGAATTCTTCTTAATCTTTAATAACTTTTTTTACTTAAATTTTAAGTAAAAAGAATTATTCTTATTATTTTAAAAATTAATTAAATAATTTTTATAAATATAATCTTTTTTATTATAATTATAGTATTTAACTTTTAATTAATAATTATTAAATCTTTTATATTAATTTATATTAGAACGTCTATCTTTATTATTTTTTATAATATTTATAATATTATTTTTAATCTTTATCTCTTCTTTTACTATTCTAAGATATTTAATAGCGAGAAATAGAATTAAGAGATCTAAATTTATCTTTTTTAAAGTATATTTAATTATAGCGTATTTCTTATTCTAATATATATTTATAAGAATAATAGTCTTTATAATTAAAAAAGATCTTATTATAAATATAATATTTTTAATCTTATTAACTAGTTATTATAATATAGTTATTATTTAATTTATAGTTTTATCTATTTTCTTTTTATATTTATAGAAACGCTATAGTATTAATATAAGATATTTTTTTCTATTAATATTATAAACTCTATAAAGTTCGTTCTATTTAATCTTAAATTATAATAAATATATAATATAAAATAATTAAATCTCTTTTATATATTTTATTAATAAAGTTATAATTTAGCTATTATAGATTATTTAATTCTTAGCCTCTTTTTATATATTAGAGAGATATATTCTTATTATAATTCTATATAGATTATAGCTATTTAGAAATTTCTTATAAACTTAGAACTAAATATAATAGTTATAAGACTTTAAAATAAATAATTTTATATATAATTATTTTAGTATTAACTTATTAATACTAGATAGATCTATATTTAGAATAATATTAAAATTAAATAATTTTTTTTTAAATTAATTATCTAACTCTTTTAGTTTCTATTAGTTATTAATAATAATATAATTAGTATATTAGAAAATCTTTTACTATTCTTATTCTCTATAATAATAATTTACTTATTAAATTAATAAATATATTCTAATTAATAGCTAATTAAGTTTATAATCTATTAAAAGAATAAATCTATATATAATAAAATTATATTAAGACTAGAGCTACTTAATAATTAATTAATTTAATTAACTAGAATTCTAGCTAATCTATTATTTAAAGAATTTAAAAAACTTAAGAAAAAAAGTTTATAAAGATAATTATAATTAATATTTAACTTCTTTTTCTAAACTAAAAATATTTTAAATAATAGCCTATTATTAACTAACTAGCCTATAGTAATTTAGACCCCGCAAGGGTCATAAATCGGCTTTTCTCCGAGGGAATAAAGAAGGAAATAATTACCTAACAAAAACAACAGCTTAGGGCACGTTGGTAGTGGTACAGTAGGCGGATCGCGGGGTCGCCTCGCGGCTGTAGATAGAAATGATCGGCCCCGCTAGAGAGTAATCCCGGGGTTAAAGTACTTTCGCGCTCGGAACTCGGCACTCAACGGCGACGAGCTGTGTCGTGCTTTGTGGTCTGTATATCACGCTCCCATTGGAGGAAAATTTGTAACTGCTCTACGTGAACTTGAGCACTGTTATGAGTCGTGGGACTACCGGTGAGTCGAGGGAGTTGGGAGAGTGGATGTATACTGTACTCTCTGTCATGGTAACCTACAGGAGTCGGTTCGCCTCAGAACGCTGGATAGACGTTTTGACGCAGAAGGTTTCAATGGCCAAGATGCAAGCATTGGTTTGTCGAAGAGGCTACTGGCTGCTAACGTTCTAGAGAATTATTGATCGACATGAGTTGATTGTAAAGGCTTCTGCCACTCTGTACGACGGACCTCTTGCAACAAAATCTCACATTTCAATGAGACTGGTAGAGAACCAAAATGTCTAGAGATGTCAGTCCGGGTCTCTGTCTTCTCGTCTGGTGTGATCAAAACAGTTCTTTGCAGCGGGCGCTTGCATTGGCGTTGTCTCTGGTTACGCATGCAATGGGTCTGATTGGGCCACGCACAGCCCATATCTTGGGCTTCGCAGCCTTGTGAAACTCCAGACGTCAACCTCAACTGTTTGCTTGTTGGGTTGAAGTGTCTGGTTTCAAAAGGAACATTAATGCTTTCTATATTTTACCTTATCCTCTCGTCTCTTCTAGCTCTACTTGTTTAGCACTTGCAGTTGTTACTGCCTCACCATTTCCCCCCACCATGGCCTCCAGTCTTTCAATATCCGCGTCAGGTTCCACCGTTAGCAATCCAGCTGTAGCAACCAAGCTTGCAAGATTCCTCGACTCTATCCTACATGGTAACCAAACTCTGAAAACCTTCCAAAATGGTGTCCTCTTCATCGAGGCTCTCTGTGGACAGCCAGACCCGCCAACCTGCGTTGAGAGGGTCATCTCAAGCCCACATGGTTTGTCCTCACTACAAGCCAGCATGCGGTTCAATGCAAATCCTTCCTTTCAAAATGGCCCGGCTACCAATCTTATTCGATACGTTCAGTGTTCGACCTTGAAGACTATTCTAGGAGGACACTACCTACATCAGATCATACTGCATATCGTGGAGCCGCCTATTTTCTGGAACCCCTTCGTAATGTCATTTCGCAATGGCTCTCTAAATGCAGATGCTCAACAATGCTTTGGGTGGCTATTGTACGAGCTGATCTGTCTACCACCCGAAAAGACTGACACTTACCGAGCCTTGGCACAAGATACCTCCATCCAAAGACTGCTCCTCGACTCTCCTTCGCTTGAGGTGCGAAACCTTGGGCAACGGATCAAGCATATCCTCTCGACACTCAACTCGCCAAATGGAAAGGAAAAAGAGTTCGGCCCTGGAGGTCGGCATGACAACGACTTCACAGACTTTCGAGAGATCGCTATCCTTCCCACAGCCGATGAGATACTTTCCGAGGAAGAGCCTTTCCTTCGCCTAGCTGAAACAATTGACGACCCTGAAAACACTGAGACGCGCCTAGTGACACACTTGGACAATCAGTTTCGCCTGCTCCGTGACGACATGCTAGCTGAGATGCGTGATGAGCTCCAGATCATATTTGGAAAAAAGAAAGGAAAGCATCGGGGCCTCATCGTTGATGGATTTACTGTTTGCGACGTTGTCTGTGGAGATGTCCGAAAGCGTCATCCATGGAGAATGCAGCTCCAAGCTACTACAGATCTTCGGCAAATGTTCCACTGTAAGCCCAAAGACCGCAAAGCATACCTGGTAAATAACCGCAATTTATTCAAACACCAGTCTCTAACCTGCCTCGTTCTGGATGGAGAAATTGTCGCGTTCCCAACAATTGATCGAGACGTCGACCAATTGTCAGATAAGCTCCCAGTTGTAACTTTACAATTTACGGGAAAGACGAGTACTACCAAAGCACTGCTTAGGTTAAAGACCGCGCAGTCCGTGGCGTTGGTGCAGATAGACACGGCTGTGTTCGCTTTTGAGCCAGTGCTGCGAGGACTCCAAGAGCTCAAGGATATGCCACTGGCAGATGAAATACTGTTCTGGTACCCTGAGAGTCCGATAACTCAATCTTCGCATGCACCCACAGCCTTGATAGACCAGGTCGAGAGTGATCCAACCGTAGATCTGCAAAATCTACTGAACACGACCAAATCTATCCAATTAGACGAATCTCAAGCTTCATCTTTACTGACTGGCCTGAAGCAAAAAGTGAGTTTGATACAAGGACCACCAGGTGAGAACTCTGATACTGTGTTACAACGAGAATAGATCTGACCACCCTATAGGCACGGGCAAATCATTCATTGGTGCATTGATCGCGAAATCTATCTATCAATTCACCAAGAAAGTAATTCTTGTGGTGTGTTTCACCAACCATGCTCTGGACCAATTTCTTGAAGATTTGCTTGATATTGGTATCCCTGCGGAGCATATGGTGCGGCTGGGTGGCAAGTCCACCCCAAGAACGAAATGTATGGCACTCCATGATCAATCCATTATATTCAAACAGACTTCTTCATCCTGGAATATTATCGAAAAGTTGAGATCTAACGCCAATGACATCACCAATGAGTTACACAGTGCGTTCTCGCGATACAAGTCTACGAAGATTAGCTTCGCACAACTATTGGATCACCTCAGATTTCATCCCGAATATGCCGATTTTGAAGAGGCCTTCACAGTCCCCAAAACAGAAGACGGGTCTACGCGAGTCGGGCGACGTGGAAGAGCGGTCAATGATCTATACTTGATTGATCGCTGGTGGAACGGTGGAAACGCCGGGATGTTCTTGGACCATGTGCAGCAATCCTCGAAACAAGTGTGGCAGCTGTCTAGAGCAGCCAGGCAAGCTTCGATAGAAAAATGGAGACTTGAAATTTTCAAGGAGCAAGTCGAGGATTTCATCACCATCGCTGAGAAGTATAATGATGTCCAAGGCCAGCTCGGACGCATGTTCAAACAGAAAGATGCCAAGATCATGGAATCTAGACGTATCATTGCGTGTACAACAACAGCCGCAGCTAAGTACTCGCAAGAGCTCCAAGCGGCATCGCGTGATGTCGTTCTGGTGGAGGAGGCAGGTGAAATCCTTGAGAGCCATGTGATCACGGCACTCGGCCCGCAAACTCAGCAGTTGATACTAATCGGCGATCACAAACAATTACGCCCCAAGGTCAACAACTACAAGTTGACTGTAGAGAAGGGCGAAGGCTACGATCTGAACCGATCATTGTTTGAGAGATTGATTCTGAAGGGATTCCCTCATCAGACGCTCCACCAGCAGCACCGAATGCGCCCCGAGATCTCCACTCTCATTCGCTCCTTGACTTATCCAGATTTGGTCGATGCACCCAGAACTCAAGGTCGCCCGGATATCCGCGGTCTTCAATCCAATGTGATCTTCATTTCACACGAGCACCGCGAAGACGAGGCCAAGGAAGACGCAAACTGGAAGGACATGAGCTCCTTGTCATCCAAGCAGAACAAATTCGAGGTCGACATGGTGCTCAAGTGCGTTCGCTACCTCGCACAACAAGGGTACGGAACCGAAAAAATGGTCGTTCTCACCCCTTATCTTGGGCAATTGCGTCTCCTGCAGAACGTGCTCAGCCAAGAAAATGATCCTGTTCTAAATGACCTCGATTCGTTCGACTTGGTTCGTGCGGGTCTTCTGCCGGCGGCAAGTGCAAAGTTAAATCAGCGGAAAATCAATCTTTCGACAATCGGTAAGTCCTTCTTGCTTGGGTTCATTTTAATCACGCCGATACATTTTGCTTTTCTTTTCTAACATTGGATAATTAGACAACTATCAGGGTGAAGAGAGTGAGGTGAGTCGCATCGACCGAACTTTTGTGTTTCGGCACTCATCATAACTCATCTAGATTGTAATTGCTTCGTTCACTAGGAGTAACGAGGCTGGCGATATCGGGTTTATGGCAGGTAAGTACTGACTCCTATTGTCATACACGTCTATGATAAACTGATTCGGGGTTCAGCCCCCGAGCGCTTGAATGTTCTACTTTCTCGAGCCCGAGATGGCCTGATAATGATCGGTAATCCGCAAACCTTTCTCGAAGCCCGCAAGGGTAAAGAACTATGGAAACAGCTGTTTGGCTTGCTTAAGCAGTCTGGCTGCATATACGATGGGCTCCCAGTGAAGTGTGAGCGACATCCGAAACGGACTAATATATTACGCGGAATTGTCGACTTTGACATTGAATGTCCTGACGGAGGATGTAAAGAGCCATGGTAAGCCACTGAAATCCCACTAGGCTCGTCTTATTGAAGGACCCTTTTCAGTGGTACTACTCTCAGTTGCGGTGTCCACCTCTGCCCTCAGAAATGTCACCAGCTGTTTGACCACTCAAAGATGCAATGCGAGTATGTTCTGCATGATCAGTGCCCTAAAGGTCATAAAAAGTCGTGGAAATGTCACCAAAATCCACCCAAATCTTGCACCAGATGCGACGAAGACGCGAAAAGAGAACAGGATGAGAAGCAGAAAGCCTTGGAGATGCAAGAAAAGCGCGCTCGAAACGACGCCGAACATCGGGCAAAGATGGCTAAGCTAGATGCTATGCTAGATCTCGTAAGGCAGGAAAGGAAAGACGCTCAAACGGCCCATGAGAGAGAAATAGCCATCCGACAGAAAGAACAAGACATTGAGAAGGCTAGGACATTAGCTGACAAAGCATATCACCCATCTCCACAGCCTCGGTCGGAATCTGCAGTCATCAATGCAGCTGATCCCAACGTCAAATCCTCTCGAGTCACTTCAAACCATTCAGATAGCGACAAACGGGTTTTTACGCCGGAGGTGCCTGAGTCAAAGACCCATAAAGGGCCTGCTAGACGTACATCGCTCGCGAAGGAGGAATGGGAGGATCAGAAGAGGAGGGAGAATACACGCAATGACGCTATTGATGCTGTGATGGATATGGTGGGCTTGGAGGAAGTCAAATTACAAATTCTCAAGATCAAAGCCAAGATCGATGCAAATGTGCGTCAAAATTCGGACATGAAAGAAGATCGCCTGAACGTGGCTTTCTTAGGAAACCCAGGTACAGGTGTGTTGGGTCATCAATTGCAGTACTGGCGCATTTCCTGACACTGGAGCAATTGATAGGGAAGACTACCGTCGCTCGTCTGTACGCTAAGATATTGACGTCGCTCGGAGCTCTTCCAGGCGACGCCTTCATTGAGACAACGGGATCGCGTCTCGCGAATGACGGCGTAGCAGGTATTAAGAAGTATATCGAAGAGATCCACAACGCTGGCGGAGGTGCTCTCTTCTTAGACGAGGCATATCAGCTTGCCGACCAACATAACCTCGGAGGCCGTCAGGTGCTGGACTTTTTGCTAGCGGAGATGGAGAACAATGTTGGTACAATCGTGTTTATATTTGCAGGATACAACAAAGAGATGGAAAAGTTCTTCGAGCACAATCCTGGTCTGCCTAGTCGGGTCCCATACAACTTACAGTTCACAGATTATCAGGATAAAGAGCTGTTGTGGATGCTGCAGCAAAGAATAGAAAAACGCTACGAGAATAGAATGGCCATCGAAGGGGGTAAAGATGGAATTTACATGCGGATTGTGGTCAGACGGCTGGGTAGAGGCCGAAACCGTCCCGGTTTTGGCAACGCTAGAGCGCTACAGACAATGTATTCCAAGATCGCCGAACGTCAAGCTGATCGTCTGAACCATGAGCGCAAGGACGGACTATGCCCAGATGACTTCTTTCTCACGAAAGAGGATTTGATTGGACCAGATCCATCACAAGCCATACTCAACAGTGTAGCGTGGGAGAAGCTACAAGAGCTTACTGGGCTTGGGACTGTCAAAGAGTCTATCAAGAGTATGATTGACCGTATCAGCATTAACTACGAAAGAGAACTGAAGGAGAAGTCTCCCATCGAAACATCGCTAAACCGCGTCTTCCTTGGCAATCCTGGAACGGGAAAGACGTCAGTAGCTAAGTTGTACGGACAAATTCTTGCTGATCTGGGTCTTCTTAGTAATGGTGAAGGTAAGATTCCGCGTGGAGTGAATAGAATGTGGAAACCTCTAATATCTTTCGTTGTATGTTATAGTCGTCATCAAGAACCCTGCAGACTTCATTGGCAGCGTCTTAGGCCAATCAGAAAGCAACACAAAGAAAATCTTGAGCACCACTGTTGGGAAGGTTTTGATAATTGATGAAGCTTACATGCTCTACTCCGGCAACGGTGGGGCCGGCAATCAGAGTGATATGTACAAGACCGCGGTAATCGATACGATCGTGGCAGAGGTTCAAAGCGTACCCGGAGAAGACAGGTGTGTCCTGCTTCTTGGATATGAGAACGAGATTCGAACAATGTTTCAGAACGTTAATCCAGGCATGTCTCGGAGGTCAGTGTCCTTATTCGTTGCTAAAACTCACACTATGCATCCTGCAAATATTAACTAGTCGCGTTAGGTTCGCTATCGAGTCTGCATTTCGCTTCGAAGACTTCAACAATGATGAGCTGCTGGAGATTCTTGAGCTGAAGATGAAACACCAAGATCTTGATGCAACAGCAAAGGCAAAGTCAGTAGCGATTGAGGTGTTGAGTAGGAGTCGTAATCGGCCAAATTTTGGAAACGCTGGAGAGGTAAGACTTCGCTTCGCCGCGAGATTTCATGCGCCATTGGTTTAATGACTCCATACTTCAGGTCGAAAATCTACTCGGTCTTGCAAAGAGTCGACAACAGGCAAGACAATCATCAAAACCTACCTCCCACCACGATTTCAATGTCATTTTTGAGCCGCAGGACTTCGATCCCGACTTCCAGAGAGAGGAACACGCTGCGACTAACCTAAAAAAGCTGTTCGAGGACATTGTGGGCTGCGAAGAAGTCGTAGACAAGCTGGCTGGCTATCAGCAAATAGCTGTAAACATGAAAGCTCGAAGTCGCCAGTCCCGTGGCATGATTCCCACTAATTTCTTGTTCAAGGGGCCACCGGGTGAGTCCATAGACATCGCAGAATTAATGTATTGTTGCTGATTCGGTCAATCACAGGAACAGGTAAGACGACCACTGCTCGGAAAATGGGCCAAGTATTCTTCGACATGGGCTTCTTGAGTGCTGTTGAAGTTGTCGAGTGCTCAGCCACAGACTTGATAGGTTCCTACGTTGGACAGACTGGTCCAAAGACTCGTGCCCAGCTCGAGAAAGCGTTGGGAAAAGTCTTATTCGTGGATGAGGCGTACCGCTTGGCAGAAGGCCATTTTGCAACAGAGGCTATCAACGAACTAGTCGATCTGCTTACAAAACCCACCTTCATGGATAAACTCGTCGTCATCCTCGCAGGCTACGATAACGATATCAACAACCTAGTTTCCATAAACCCAGGTCTAGCCAGTCGCTTCCCCGAACAGATCGTCTTTAGGAACATGACCCCTGAGCATTGTCTGGAAGTCCTGAAGCGAAGCATCGAAGAGCAAGACATCCAGATGCCTACAATAATGGACCCTGAGAGCAAATTACGCAAGGAAATGGTGGTACTACTCAGGCAACTCTCGTCCTTGCCATCATGGGGCAACGCTAGAGATATCAAGACACTAGCAAAGAGCATGATAGGCTCTGTCTTCAGATCACATACATCGACATCGGACGCCCTGGCCATTTCCGCAGACGAGATCTTGCGGCACACCAAAACCATGTTACAAGAAAGAAAAGACCGAAGCACGAAACTCCCTTCCAGTGCCCTAAGGTTAGCTCCTCAAGACCCTCTGCAACAATCTCAACCTCCTCAGCCACCAATCCCCACAGCAACCACCACATCCCAGGCAAAACAAACAGCCTCGCCACCCCTCAAACCTCTCCAACCGCCTCCCACCCTATCCACAAACGTACCGGTCCAGCGCGACGACGGCGTCTCCGACGAAATCTGGTCGCAGCTGCAAGCCGACGCCCACGCCCAAAGATCACTCGCCACCATCTCACCCTCCGCCATCGCAAACGGCGAATCAAACTTCGACTCCGCAGTATCAACAGAGCAGGAGAAACTCACCGCCCTCAAGGTACTCGAACAAGCCACCGCGCAAGACGAAGCCGAAGCCCAAGAGTTGAAGCGTAAGCAAGAGCACGCTCGGTTGGAAGAGATGAACGCGCGTGCTGCGCGCGAGAAGGCGATGGAGGAGTTGGAGAAGATGAGGTTGGCGGAGGTTAAGCGGAAGAGGGAGGAGCGGGCGCAGGAGAGGCTGAGGGAGATGGGGGTCTGTTCGGCGGGGTATAGGTGGGTTAAGCAGAGTGGTGGGTATAGGTGCGAGGCGGGGGGGCATTTTGTCGGGGATGGGGCGTTGGGGTTGGGGTAAGGGGGTTGACATATGCAAGGAAAGGGAAGATGGAAACTTTTGAGTTCGAAGGGTAATTGTGTTGGTAGCGATAATGATTTCATGTGGGAAGGAAGAGGGTGTGGTTTTGACGATATGGTCGTGGGTGAAATTGGACTTTTCCCGTGGGATACAGTATGATTTTTAAGATGGAAGCGTTGATGATTTTACCATGGCTAAGATTTCGCGATGAAGCAAAAGACGAGACAAGCAGCGTAACCTAAGGTTACGAATAACGGAAACCCCTACCACCATCATCCACATATCTTTCTCAACTCAGTTGAGTCCCAAAGATGTCAAAACACCGTCATTTCCTTCAAACATCGCATATGAAATGTGACTATTATTGAATGGACTGAGGAGGACTAGAATACAGGAGGAAGGAATCTAGCTATGTTCTTGTTGGGAGGACAGGTCTACACGCGGCGGAATTGCACTAGGGCTAGGGCTACTTAATAACTAATTAATTTGATTAACTAGAATTCTAGCTAGTCTATTATTTAAAGAATCTAAAGAACTTAAAAAAAAAAGTTTATAAAGATAATTATAATTAATATTTAACTTCTTTTTCTAAATTAAAAATATTTTAAGTAATAATCTATTATTAAGTAGCTAGTTTATAATAATTTAGACTTTATAAAAATTATAAATTAATTTTTCTTTAAAAAAATAAAAAAGAAAATAATTATTTAATAAAAATAATACTTTTTTTTTATTATTTTATTAATTTTTAATAGTAATTAGATTCTAAAGATCTAGTAGTTCTTTATAATAATAAAAGATTTATAAAATAAGTAATTTAATTATAATATTAATAATTTAAAGAAATATTAAAATATATTTTAATTAAATTATTCTATTTTTATAAACTTAATAAATATAATAATAT
>JAEUBB010000321.1:0-42410 GCA_018257885.1 Parmelia sp. 050094
AATAATAATAATAATAATAATAATAATAATAATAATAATAATAATAATAATAATAATAACGAGTTTATTAATACTATAAGTATTTCGTATTAATTAAAGAGATAACTAATAATCTATTCTAGTTAAAAGCTTAGAAGTATAAGAGAAAGTCGAATATTTAAGATTCTATATTATTTAAAAGAAGAAAGAAGATATTTATAAATAGTTAAAATAAGTAGCTAAATAGAGATATATAACTAAGTAAAGATTTATATTTAAATAGAGATTTATAATTAGAGAGAGATTTATAATTAAAGAGAGATTTATAATTAAAAAGAGATTTATAATTAAAAAGAGATTTATAATTAAAAAGAGATTTATAATTAAAAAGAGATTTATAATTAAAAAGAAATTTATAATTAAAAAGAGATTCGCTTAATAATTTATTTTAAATAGCTATAGAAGAAAATAGAGTAATAGAAAAATAATAAAGATAAAAAAATATTTAAAGTCTTTTAATAAAATTAAAGTAAATAATATAATCTTAATATTAATTAAATTATCTTATATATTTCTATATAATATTACTATTAACTTACTATTTAAATAACGTTCTAGATATTATTTTAGCTAATAATATTAATAAATAAGTATTAAAGTAGACTATAATATTATCTTTAATATAAATAAAAAATCTTATCTTATTCGCTATTTAAAATATTTTATAGAATATTTTAATAAAATATTTTATAATTATTCTATATTATAAAATTATATCGCTAATATTCTATACTATAGAATATTTTATTTAAATTCTATATTAAATCTTTATAAAGATATAGTATCTAACCTCTTATATTCTATACTATAGTACGATATAAGATTACTTAAGATAGAATCTCGAGTAGAATATTCTAAATCTTTTTAACTAGTATATATAGAAGAGAAAGAATAAACTAAGTTATAATATAATAATAATATTTAGATCTATAATTCTATAATTAATAGTATATAAGTAAAAAATTTAGAGGTTTTTCTTTATAAATATATTTAAAATTAGTAATCTACTCTATAAATTAAGCTAGATTCTAATATATTCTTAATATCTAAATATAGTAAACTAGTCTTATAATCTAATTTAATCGCTATTTTCTTAGATTATTAAAGATTTATATTCTCTTATAAGTATAAATATATTATTTAATTCTCTTATTACTATATTCTTCGCTTTATCTCTCGCTATAATCTTCTCTATACTTCTCGCTATATCTCTTACTATTTCTAAATAGATAGCGTAGATCGTAAAAATACTTCTTAGTAAACTAATTAATCGTTTTAGCTTATTTAATTAAACGCGTATAGACTATTATAGACGTAAAGCTATAGCGTTTCTAGATTACTTTATACTAAAGTTATAAATTCTTTAAATACTTCTTAGCGCTATATCGAGATTTAGAATCTATTTAAAGTATACTATAAAATAAGATAGTATAGAAGAGATATTAAAAATCTAATAAAGATATTATACTATTAAAAGTATTAAGCTAATATTTAAAAGCTATTAAGATAAGTAGACTAAGTATCTAGATATTTATTTTAAAAAGATTCTCGTCTATCTTATACTATATTAAAGTAGATAATTTAATAATAGAATATAAATACTTATAATATTAAAATTATAAATCTTAATATTTATAAATATTATATTTATAGATTTAGATTAAAAGTAATATTTATAGCTATATATAAATAGAATTCTAACTATATAGAATACTAGTAATTATATAGTATTTAAGAATTATATAGAACTCTAAGTCTTAGTACGCTAGTCTATAGAGTTTATCTTAGTAGAGCTAAGTTTAATCTAATAACGAACGTATCGAGATCTAGATAGAAGGCTATATTCGTTATAAGAAACTATTAAGATTAAATAAGTATACTTTTAAATCTAATATTTCTATAATTAATATCGCGATTATATAGATATTAGAGAATATAAAAATATTATTAAATTAAAGATTTAATAGATTTATCTTCTAGCTATAATATATTTATTAATTTTATAAAACTACTAGTCGAAATAAAGTCTATAATTAGAAATATATAATAGAACGTATTAATAAATTAATAAATTAAATAATATTTAGCTATATATTTAATATTAGTATTATTTAATATAATAAACTATAAAGATAACTTATATATTTAATATTATAAAGAAGCTTAATTTTATAGCGAGTTTATTACTAGCTTATATATATCGAGTATAGACTTAAATTAAGTATTTAATAATAAAATTACTTAATTATAAAGAGTCTTTTATTTAAAGATCGAATATAGATATATATAACTTTAAACTTATTTTAATTTACTTAATAAAGATTAATAAACTTCTTATTAAGAGTAACTAGTAGAGTTTAGATTATATAGATATCTTTAATAAATATAAAAAAGTAGCTAGTTAATAAACTAAGCGTATTAATTAAAAAGATTAATAAATATAAATATATCTCTTATATAAGAAGTTAAAATAATTTAGAAGTAATAGCGTTAATTTTATTTAAGATAATTATAGAATATATATAGAAGAGAGTAAATAATTTAATAAAGTCGTTTAAAATTTTAGATTAAATAGATAAAAATTAATATACTACTTAAGAATCTATTTATAAGAAGAAGTATATTAGTTTATATCTTAAAGCGAAGAATAAAGTAAGATATATTAATATTAGTAGCTTTAGAAAATTAGAACTAGTTATTAAGAAACTTTATAAATAGATTTATAATATAAGTAGTATATAAGAATTATTAAATTATCTAGCTAGTAAATAGCTATTTATATATATTCTAGCTAGTTCTAGTTCTAGATCTTCTATATAAAGAATCTAATTCGTAATAAATATTCGTAAAAAGAAAAAAAGGCTATATCTCTATAGCTAATAAATAATATATAAATAAATATAAGATATAAGTATAGACCTATAAATTAAATTTATAGAAGTTAATTTAAAGTACTAGCTATCGAGAAGATTCTACTAAATAAAGCTAAATTTAAGTATAAGTAGTATTCGCTCTTCTATTATAATTAAAGAAATATATATATATTAAATACTTTATAAGTATCTAAAAAGAATTAATTAAATAGAGCTAAATTTAGATATAAGTAGTAATCTTTCTCGACTTTAATAAGTACTTATTAACTTCTAATAAGTACTCTATTAAGTATTTTAATAGATACTTATTAACTTCTAATAAGTATTCTTAATAAGTACTCTATTAAGTACTTTAATAAGTACTTTAATAAGTACTTTATTAAGTACTTTAATAGATACTCTATTAAGTACTTCTAATAAATCGTAACTTATAGATCTTCTCTTAATATAGAATATTAAAGAGCGAGATCGTATTCTTACTAATAATAATCTAGTTTTTAATTAATTTCTCTATAATATTACGTTAATTTAGATCTTAACTAAGAGAAAAATATATATCTAATTAAGTAGATTATTAAGTTTCTAACTAAATATTAAATTTACTAAGAGAATAGAGAGTAAGATTATATTTTTATTATAGATAGCTATATTATTATTATTATTACTATCTTTCTTCTTTATAGTATTCTTCTTAAATTATAAGTAAATTATTAAGTATCTAGTTAACGCGTTAATTTACTATAAAAGAATAGAGAGTAAGATTATATTCTTATTATATATAACTATATTCTTATTAGTATAGCTATCTTTCTTCTTTATAGCCTTCTTCTTAATTACTAAGTAGATTATTCGATACTTAACTAGATATTAAATATCTAGCTAACGCGTTAATTTACTATAAGAGAATAAAGAGTAAGATTATATTTTTACTATAGATAGCTATATTCTTATTAGTATAGCTATCTTTCTTCTTTATAATCTTCTTATTAATTACTAAGTAAATTATTAGATATCTAACTAGATATTAGATTATAAAGAATTAGAATTAAATACGTAATAATTATTTATTAATACTAAGACGCTAAATAAGCGATCTATCTAAAAGACTTTATATTTAAATAGAAGACTACTTAATTAATATAAATCTAAATCTAATAATTCTTAAATTATTAGAAAGCGTATAATAAGATTTATAATTTACGAAAGTTTTAGTAAATTATATATTAAGAAATAAAATTTAATAGAGATATAAAAACGTTATATAAAAAATATTAATAAGAGAACTTAAAAGATCTAGCGAGCTAAGTAAGTACGTCTTATTAAAAAGCGTAATAACTCTAAAGTTATTATTAATTATATAGATAAAATTAAGGTTTTTTAGTATAAATCTAAATAAGTCTTTTATATATATTAATAGAGCTAATTTTATATACGTATCTTCGATATAATCTTACTAAAATATTAAGTACTAAACTAAAGACTTTTAATTCGATCTTTAACTAGTAAGTAGCTATAGTAATTAAGATCTTAAAGAATATATCTTTTTTTTAATATTAATAGTCTAGTTATTTCTAATATAGATATCTTTCTTCTTTATAATTATCTTTATATTTATTTAATATAGTAATTTCTCTTACTAAGTAACTAGCTATTTAGCTAACTAACTAGCTAACTAGCTAATAATAACTACGAAGCTATTAGAAGATATATTAATAGTTAGAATAAACGAGAATAAGAGCTAGTTAGCTAGCTTTATAGATTTAGAATAACGTTCTTATAAGTATTAATAGAGTCTACTATTAAATAAAAATACTTCTAAATAATATCGATATTAAAAAGCTCTAAGTATAGTCTCTTATATAGCTAATTTAGTCTCTTTCGTAGCGATTCTAATCTACTCTTATACTCGCTATTAAGTTACTTTCAACTCCGCTTTTTATACGCTACGTAACGGGGTAGGGTACCTCGACGAGGTTCTAGAGAAAGATAAGATTAGAGTAAGATATTAAGGCGAGAGAATAAGATTTCTAAAAACCTCGTCTCGCTCTAAAGTTCTTAAATTAAAGTAAAATAAAAATAAGGTTTTCGCTAAAAATAATTTATTTCTAAATAATCTCTATTAAATTATATATTATATATAGAGAATTATATAGAATAAGTTTAATATTATAATACTCTATTTAAAAAGAGATCTCTAAATATAATTACTTAGAAAAATAATTAAAAAGATAAATAGAGCTATATTTAAAGAGCTATTATAAAAATAATAATCTTAGACTAATCTAGCTAAGAGACTTAGCGAGATAATAAGAGTATTTTATTATCTTATTAAGAAAACTTCGTTCTATTTCGCTCTATCTCGACTACCCTCTTATCTTAAACTAAGATAGAGAGACGTATTCTAAATCTCGCCTTATCTCGCTCTATTGCGTAGCGTAGCTTTTCGCTATTTATTTTAAAAATCTCGTATCTATATATTCGCTAATAGAAATTCTATAAAGTCGTTTATTATAGATCTTAAATAGCTAAGTAAATAAATCGAGTAAGATTTAAGAATATACTATATAGTAGCTATTTACTACTAAGGCGATTAATATTTTTATTATCTAATATAACTAGATATTATTAAGACTAGTATATTTATTATCGATATAACTAATTACTACTAAGTATACTATTAGTACTTTATTATTAGCGTAACTAAGTATCTATAGAACTAGTTTAAATACTATAGATAGCTAGATACTCGTAAAAATAACGAAGCTAAGAATAGTATTATAATATTAAATAGACGAGATCTAATCTAATAAATAAGCGAATAAATAAATAAATAAACGTTTAATAATTTAAAATAAATCTTTAGATATTACTACTATTATTAAGAGACTTTATAAATAGATTTATAACATAAGTAGTATATAAGAATTATTAAATTATCTAGCTAGTAAATAGTTATTTATATATATTCTAGCTAGCTCTAGTTCTAGATCTTCTATATAAAGAATCTAATTAATAATACTAGTTATAATAAAACGATTTTAAATACTATATAGAAATAATTAAATAGCTAGATATAATCTAGTTTTATTATATATAGACTCTTTATATAATTAAAAGAATTATTAAGAGTAAAAAAGTTAAAGATTCTTATATTTTTAAGTAACGCTCTATTCGCGCGTAACTTTAGCGTCTCTATAGTATCTTTAGAGACTAGAAGTAAAAGAGTAAAAGTATTAAAGTAATATAGAGTTATTATAGAAGTTACGAGATACTTAACTTATAAGATAATAATAGCTAAAGAATATAATTCTATTTATATCGAGCTTTTAAAGTATTTATTAATTAAAATATCTTATACTATTTAAAGACGTTTAAGATAATTCTAGTAAATTCTTTATATTAAATAAAGAGCTATATTCTTTTTTAGATCTTAAAATATAGATCTATATAATCGCGAATTATCTTCTTTATAGTTATATTAAGTCTAGTTACGTTAGATACGATATCGATTTAAGAGAACTTAGCTTCGAAGATAAAAAATATCTAATTAATTATATAGTCTAGACTCTTAATTAACTTAATATCGCTAAGTTCTTACGTTTCTAGCTTTCTAAATTTAGGTTATAACTTATTATAAACTATATTAAAGTTCGATTCAATTATATCTACTATCTTTATAGCGTTATTCTTTCTTAGAAATAAATCTTTTTATAAAGTATAGCTTTTTTTAGCTTCTAGATCTTTTATTATCTATATAGCTCTTTACTATCGTAATTATTTAATTCTTTAAAGTTTACTTCTTCGTTATAACTATATATCTATTCTTTAAAATTAAGAGAACTATCTCTTTATAATAAATTATCTCGTTCGAATAACGCGTTTCGCTAAGAGTATCGTTATACTATCTATATAAGAAAGGCTATATCTCGAAATCTCGATTATTTATAAATAAGAATAATATCTTATCTCTAAATAGAGAATAGTAATTATTCTAGACTTTAAAATTATTATAGTATATATCTTACTCTTCTAATAATCTAGTAGTATTATAGAGATTACTACGTTTCTTACTAGTCGAGAATTTAGAGAAATAAGTAGAAGTTTAACTACTACTTAGAATCTTAGTAAATAAAATCGATTAGTTATAGTATTAATATAAAATAATTCTATAAGACTTATCGAGTTATTCTATTTATTAGAAGCTATAGTAGTCTTTATTAAGATAGACTAAGTTAGTTTAAATAGTTATATATATATAATATATCTAATTAGATCTACTTTACGCTTACGAGATAAAGTAGAAGTCGAGATAAGCGATAGAGATAAAGAATTAAGAGGTTTTAATACGAAAGTCTTATTAACTACTAAAACTAAAGAAAACGAAAGATATATAAGCTAGCTACTAATACTACTATATTAGTTACTAAGAGTTAATATAGATAATAGACTTTAAAACGCTTAGAACTTATTAAATATTTAAACTTATATATATAATAAGAATACGAAGTAGTATATAGATAATTCTTAGCTCTAAATAAATAAATAAATAAGAGCTTAAATATATTACCTCTTTAATCGATTAAACGCCGGCTTTAGATAATAAGTATATTATAGATAAGAATATATAGAACGACTATTTATAACGATATTTATCTATAGAGAATATATAGTTATTAATAGCGCTATATTCTTAATAGTATTAAATAGTAGTTAGTTAAATATCTTAATTTAAAATACTTATTATCTTTATATCGTATTATTTAATAAATCTATATTAATCTTAGTAATCTATAGTTAAGGTAAAGAAATTTATAGAAGAAGATAAATATATAAAAGTATTATATACTCGAGAAACTTAGATATCTCGACGCTAAGATATTAATATACGTAAAGTTAAGCGTTTTATAAATAATATTAATTATAGTTTATTAATACTACTACTATTACTATTATTCTTATTAGTTTTATTTAGAATATTAATCTATAAGACTAATTATATTATTAGCTTATTAATTTATTATTAAACGTACTTCTAACTATAAAGTAGTCTTAATTTAATACGCTAAAAAATATATTTTTAAGTTTTAATATTTAGATTTCTAGTTCTTCGTATCTTTACTTAGTTTATTACTTATATCTCTATTTAATCTTTAGTAGTATAGTAGCTATATTACTAGAGATTATTAAATAATATTAATTTATTATTAAAGATCTCGAAATATTAAAATTCTTTATTAATAAGAAATCTTCTATTAGTAATCTTAAGTTAGTTATTACTTATTTATAATATTAAATATTAGTTATAAAATCGATATCTACAAATTATTATATAAATAAAAGAGAATAATTATAATCTTTTTTAAGTTCTATTTAAAAGAGAAGATCTCGCTTTTATAATTTTAATTAAGAAAGAAATACTTCTATTATCGCTTAGAAATTACTTTTAGTTAAAATAGATTCTATAGTTATTAAAGATATAGACTCTTAAGAGACGAAATTACTCTAAAAAGAAATAAGTATAGCTTTAAAAATAATAAGAAAAAAGTAGAAGATCTCTATAAAGTAAAGATAAATCGTAGTATCTAATCTATTTTTATTAAGAATTAAGACTTAGTTAAATTTAAAATCGATCTTTATAAGCTTATTAAAATTAAAGAAGATAGAGTTTAAATATATAGTATTTCGAGATTTAATACTTCGCTCTTATAGTATTATAATTAAGTATAAAGATTCTATTAAAGTTAAAGCGTATTTTAAGATTAATAAGCCGAATAGAGTTTAGTTAATATAATATATTATAAAAAGAAAAATAACGTTCTTATCTTTCTAACTTAATATTAAAAAATCTATAATTAATAAAATTATAAAGATTTATATATTTTATATTAAGAAATATCTTATTAAAGTTAAATTTATAACTTACTTAAAGAAAGTATTTTTTAAGATAAACTTAAATATTTTTAAGATAGACCTAAATATTATAACTATAAAGACTAAAGAATAGAGAAGCTAAAGAATAATTAAGCTTATTATAAAGTCTTAAGATATCGAATTTTAAAGTTTATTATTTAAGATTATAAAATTTAATACTACTTTAAGTTTTAATACTTATAATTATAATTTTAGTATTCGCCTAGATTACTTATATTAGATTTCTATAAATAGTTTTAGCTAGATAATTATATAGATTATTAAGAATTAGTATTTTATTTTAAAGACAAATATAACTAGCTTATATATAATTATTAAATTTAAAAAAGATTTAGAATCGCTAAATAAAGTTAAAAATTAGATAATTACTATAGATTCTAGAGCTTTATATAATTAATTTTTACTAAAAGTAAGATATATAAAGAAAGTTAAGATAACTTTAAAATAAATAGATTTTAAATATATTAGATATTATAAAGTAATAATAATTAATACTAAATTTTAAATTTAGTATATATAGCTCTTAGTTTTTAAGGATTTTTAATAAAAAGATTATAATATAATAAGTTTATTAAATAGAAATTATATAGAGCGAGAATATAATATAAAAATATTTATAGATTAAATTAATAAAATCTATTATTAAGATCTTATAGTTTTCGCTTCTAAGTATAAGATAGATATTAAATTAACCGTACTTTTATAATCTTTAGACCCTTAAATTTTAAATATTATTATAAAAAATAAAAGTACGTTAATACTTTATTAAAAGTTAGTAAAAGAGCTAAGATTAATAAATTTTAAATTAGAGAATAAATAAATATAGCTTAATAAAATAGTATTAATAGAAATAGCTTAAATAATTAAAAAAAGAAAGTATAAAAAGAAGTAAAAAAAAAAGTTAAAAAATAAGTTAAAAAAGTCTAGTATAGTCTTTAACGCTATCTTAAAGAAGTTAATTTATATTAAGAAGTCTATATAATATAAGAAATCCGCGAGATTATTAATTTAATATTTAATAAGATTAATAAAAATAAGATTTAAGCTATCTATAAATACTAGCGTATTTAAAATATAATAATCTAGATTTTAATAAGTAAGTTTATATCTTAAGTCTCTTACTAAGATCTTATACGTCGTGAAGTTAATATAACTTATTAAAGTATTAGTACGTATTATATTAATTCCGTAAATATTCCGCTAAGTAAAGAGTAGCTAATTAAGAGAATATATTTAAATATATTATAATAAAACGTTAAAAGTTTTTTTTTAATATTCTAATTATTATACTTCTAAGAGAAAAAATAAATTTATATTAATAAAGAATATTATAGATAAGATAAAAAAGAAGTAAAAAAACGATACTTAAAGTTCTTATTAGATCTCTATTATTAATAATCGATAAAGAAGTAAATTTATAAGTATATTTACTTTTATTTCTCTTCTTTATCTCTTTTATTCTAAATTATATATTTTAATCTTAATAGTATTATTTTTCTTTATAACTTTATATTTCTTTATTCTTATCTTCTTTCTTATTAAATTTTTAATAATTATCGTACTCTTTTCTCTCTTACTTAAAGACTTGCGTATCGCTTACGTCGCGTCTCTCTTACTAATTTTAATATCTCGCTCTTTATATACTTAATTACCGCTTACTCGTAATAACTTATTCGATCCGTATCTAGTTAATATACTATAGAAGCGATAAGATTAAAATAAAAATATTAAAAAGAAGCGTAATATATATATTCGAGTTAATTTAATTTTTTACTTAGTTAAATTGCCGTTATCGCGGCTATAGATAGAGAAGAGATCGCTATCCGTTTAAGTCGTTTATCTATCTTCTAGTAGCAATTAAATAGACTTATCTAGTCTTAAGAGAAGTATATATAAGCTAGATAGAGAACCCTAAAGCTATTATAAGAAAGATTTACCTAACTAGCTACTCCGTAGTTATCTAGATACTATAATTATTCTAGTAATAAAGTATACGCATAGCGATGGATTTTTTAGTATCCTCCGTATTCATTATAATATTAAAACCAGGGATTAATGGTGACTGAGTGTTGAGTATAGAGCATTAAAGTCCGAGGGCAGTATATCCAATAATTCTAGGAGCACACGAGTCTTTCCACCGCCAGGAAGACTGCTAATAGCTGTAACATTCATCTAATCTTTACCTATTCTAGGAAACGTGTTTACGGGTAGCTCAGTCAGCTCCATGCCAAATATAGATCGCAATTTCTCCTGGGCTTCTGCAAAGACATGCTTGAATTGGCGTCCGAGGTTGGAAATGCGGCTCCATACCTTTTGCACTGATATCTGCCCTCCTTATCGGTACCCTCGAGTACTCGCTCGCCAGCGCCAGCCTTACAAGTTTCTTGATCGTCTGATTATTGCTACTTCCTTCCTGCGCATCTTCGCTATCGACTTCCTCGTCAACTGGAGAGATATTAGAAGCTAAAGGCGACCGGCGGCGACGCGTTAGTGGGGGCGAGGGTTCGGCTTCTGCCTGCTAGATAACTTTTCAGATTGAATCGATGTGGACAAGGGCTTTAACTTGACTTACAGCATGACGTTTGCGATTTATGACGGGCATTTCAGGCGACGGCATGTGGCGCGATGTCCCAAAGGGTTGTAAAGAAAAGAGTAATGGCAAAAGGATGCGTTCTGACCTGTGGATTTGGCGCGGAACGTGATCCGCTCTTCAGCCCACCAAGCAGACCGAGGGACGGAAAAACGTGAAAGTTGGCATAAGAGCCCGAGTGCCATAAAATGGCGCAAAGGAATTTCCAGTAAACGGCGCCTGTTGAGAAATTGAGGCGGGTGGGAGAAGGGCAATAACGTCACTCGATGACTGAATTCCAAACACCTAACCTGCCTCATCCTTGCAGACGTTTAGCGAAAACAACGAGAGGATCAGTAGAAGTCAAATGAGTTTTACATAGCTATGGACGCCCGTAATATATGTTGTTTGTATACAAACGTAGTTTGGCCAGCTGCAAAATACTTAGATCTGGGCTACAAAGCCAGATAG
This sequence comes from Parmelia sp. 050094, assembly GCA_018257885.1. Taxonomy (NCBI): domain Eukaryota; kingdom Fungi; phylum Ascomycota; class Lecanoromycetes; order Lecanorales; family Parmeliaceae; genus Parmelia; species Parmelia sp. 050094. Next base: position 11,884 of record JAEUBB010000321.1, read on the forward strand.
CCAGGCCTTGCAGTTAGTGGATAAATACTACAACATAACGTGAGGAACGGTTGGAATTATAGGAGGCTGGAAAGTATCCTAATAGTCCCAATCGTCAATGTACCCCTCCCATTGCTCGAGTGATACCCCTGCGTCTGACATTCGCTTGTGTAAAGCTTCTTTGTCCTGAAATCCTGCAAATCCCCTTTCTTTCAATACCTTTTCTGCAGTGTCTTGGCAGCCTAGTTCTGTACCCAAGTCCTTCACGGTCACGGTGTTGATGTCGATTCTTCCAGAAACTGGAGTCATAAGAGGCGCCAAGATACCGTAGAGCTGTTCAAACTTTGTAATGTCTATCACGAGAATATCTTCGAATCCTCTCGAGTCATCTGGGGGTGGTATACGGCATGTCGCGATAATAATGGTGATTACGCGATATCTCTCCTCTTCTGGGACGCATTTGAAGGCGCTCGTGTTCTTTTTGTGCTCTGTAGTGCACACGTTGTTATGCAGCTCCTTAACCGCCGTCCGCAGTTTCAACTGAAAACCTAGCAGCCCTAAGGAAGGGCCGAAGTATGGCGCAGCAATTCGGCACGCATAGAATCCGTCGGCAAATGAAGCGCCACTGGCATTAAGGTTAAAATTGCCATCTCCGAAATGCCATTCTCCAGGTTTGTCGTCGGAACAGATCGAGGGGGTTTGCGGAAATCGAGACGAGCATGGGACCCATTCTGGATGACTGTTTAAGAAACTGATGGAGACTTGTCCTGCGCCGCCATATCCCTCTGCATATAGTCGAGATAAAGGCAATGGAGAGATCGTGGATCGTTGAGCAAAGAATTGGATCATAACGGAAGCGTGTTGGGTGGCGAAATACTCAAATGCTTGCCACTTCATAGGCACAGGCTGAGAGCCCATGAGCTCATCCACAAGTCGTCCAAGCTGCCTGAATCTGTCACAATCACCAATACCAGTCTCAGCGATAGAGATGAGCCTCTGGAACGCGAATAACGGCATTGTGGGATAGTCTTCACCTTCTATGCTCTGAAGTACGAGCTGCGAGCTTTGCTGTAAAGTTTCATAAGTGATTTCTGGATGTTCGGCGTCAATAGTAGCTTGTGGCGTTACCGGGCGACGAAGCATGATAGTGTCTACTAGACTCCGGGCTAATCGAAAAGAATTCCTTCTCCAAGAATACGCGTAAGACGTTCCTTTAAGTTTGTCCACAACATTGTCCCAGCTTATTTGGCCGAAGTTGCCCGTGCCGCAAAGTTCAATTGTGATCTGATCAATCAAGACTTCGACAATTCGAGGTAGCCCACCCTGTTTTGCGAGTAATTTCTTCACATTTGTGGAACACCGCCAACCGATCAGACCTGGGTATGCGTCCAATATGGCGTATTGTTCATCACGAGTCAGGATGTCTAAAGGGATTATCTCGATCGAAACACCACTCAGTTCCGAAGCTGTCGCGAATTCGCTAATCAGAGTTCCTGCCATAAAGCTAAAGATTTGGGAAAACTCGATACCGTTGTCTTTTAAGAGGTTCAGTAGCTCGACCAGAAACCGAGTCTTTCCGCCACCAGGAAGAGTACTAACAACACCAACTTTGAAATGGTCCTTACTACTTCTAAGATCAGGGATTCGTTTAACTAATCGTTGTAGTAATTCTTTCTTGCGGTCCGAGATCTTGTGCTCCATCTGCAAGCCGGTCGTGTGGATACCAGGTATCATTCGAGTATGAGACTCGGTGCTCTGCCACTGCGAGCGACTGAAGGGGTCGGAAGGAATGTTGTAAGTCTGAAGGTATTGAGTCCATGCTTGCGTAGCCATGATGTGAAGCTCATCAGCGGCATCTAAACTAATTGCAAGGACTGCCAGCAGCGAAGCAACCAAGGTCGAATAGCCTCTCTCCTAAACGTCCTGAATCAGAAGAAAAAGACGGGGGTGAGCCGTTTTACCCTGTAACACTCAAATTTCTATGACCGCAATGACCGGGTATAACTTGGAAGGTGTACGGTCATATCGAGACTTTCTCACTGAGGCTAAGTGAGGCAAGGTCAGACCTTACTCGCTTTCACCCGGAAATGCACACCCCTGGAAAATGCACACTTAGGGCTAGGGCTTATACTACTAAAATCCCTCCTTTTTCAAAATTTCTTTTTATTGTTTTAAGTTTATATATAAGTTAAATTTATGATTCTAACTTATTTAAATCTTTCTTTATTTTATAAATAGTAGATTTCTTAATATTAGTAATATTTTTTTAACTTTAAAAATAACTTATATTTTATTATAATTATATTTCTATATTCCTAATTTTTTTATTTCTTTTGAATTTAAATTAAATTATTATTAATCTTTTTTGATAAGATTATATCAATAAAAGCTGTTACGGATATTCTATCCCACCTGCAGTAGCCTTGGTCATAGGGCTGGCCTTGGCGCCTCTCCGGCCGCAAATAGCACTTTCATAGATGGTTGAATAGCATCATTATTACACCACACCAATTATTGACCACCACAGTCATTTCTTCCTTAACAAATGGTAGCAACACCTGAAGATCTACTCCAATAGATCCTATGGCCTCGCCATCATCTTGATTCGCCCACCTCGCCGTCGTCCAGCAACCTAATCGGACTCTTGAATTCTCACTCCCAGTCTTGACACACGTCAGTCTTGACACACGTCATTACGGTATCGCCTTTCTAGCCTTTGTTCAGCACCTACACGGACTCTTATACTCGCCGTCAGCGAGTACCTCTTGACACCATCCAGATCGATCCTTTCACTAGGCCGTTCGATCCTTCAGAATGCAGTTCCTCCAGACTCTTTACGAGCAGTACCGCACCGAACCTTACGGTCCATGGCACACAAGAGAATGCTATCCATGGGAGTACGATAAAAGGGCTGAAGAGTACTTTTTAAGGGCTTCATCACGACCAGAATCAGAGTGTCAATATTTCCTCCAGCAAGCCAAGACCTTTCAAGCCCGTGCGGAGTACATACGTCAAGAGTGGGCCAGGCAAGAGAAGATCAGAACCATAGTCAGCCAACTCGAAGCCAAATTTAGCCTGAGCAACCAGCAAATTCCGGCTCTGCAGCCAGCGATCCAAGAAATATCCACTCCGCAAATGACTCAGCAACCTCCTCAATCAGTCACTCAGTCACAGCAAAAGAAGAAGCGGAATGAGAAGACTCGCCAGCAGTACAAGAGGAGGTCTCTACAGCAGGCAAACAAGGAGAACATCAAGGAGAGACCAAGCGGTAGCCAGGCCAGCAGCACTCAAATCAAGGCCTCACTCTCTGCATTCCCACAGCAGCAACTCTCTGGAGCTCCGCAGCATTCCATTCACCATGACACTCACCATTCGGAGGCCCCCATATCAGTTTGGCCTGGTCTCTCTACATGCGCAATGACCTGGAGCACACCTGAGTTGAGCAAGCAAGAGAAGGATCTGCTACAGCGATCGGAGCCAGTTGGACCAATCAGATTAAGCCATTCAAGCCATTTCAGTCTTTTAAATCGATCATTCCAGGCCTCAGGATCGTTCATTTCATCATTCATCTGCAGCAGGAGGCGGGAGATCGTATGCAGCCAAATTTGGGCCCTGATCGATGTCTGCATTCCGGTACCCCAGCGAAGCATGCATTCTTTGAAGCGTGTTCCCATACGATTAGCCCTCGCAGATTCAACTCTAATGACAACCGAATATGTAGCATCCTCACTCAATCCCAAAGCATCCATAGCTAGAAAGACTTGATCGCCGAGGGCAGCTGTATCAAAATGACCAAATAACCAGTCATCACCTATCCTTTTTTCTCACCTCCTCGTTTGCGTTCTTTCACGTTGGCCCCGACTCTATATATGAATAACACATTTTGGTTGTACTCATGCGCCTCTTCTTCCTGGCGTTCCGTTCTTTCATCATATACCTCCATAGCCGAAGAGGCTGGCGTAGGTGAGGATGAAAGCACTTGTTGCTGTGCCTGTCTCGCCGGTGACTAATGTGAGGACGGCTCTTTTGATTGCTGTATAGCCTCAAGCTCCTGTTGCGCAATTCTGACGCTCGCATTATAGGCCTGCTTTTGAATTACTCGAGTATGTACAGTTGACAGACCCCACTGCTGGGGTACCTGCTTGAGTGGCTCAAAGGTGACCTGTCTAGGCTGTACAGCCTCACTTCTCACTACTGTTGACTGGAAAGTGATAGTAGGTAGAAGAAGGTGGTATTCGGCTGGTACTGTTTGTTATTGGAGTTGACTTATCGAATTGTGTTGAGAATGAAAAAAAATAGAAAGTAGTATAGTAGCTGAATAGCACCAGGAGGTGCAAGAGGTGAGCGCTACCAGGTGGCACCCTGGTTAGCACCCTGGTTCGCACGATGATCACCTCGATAGCACGTTAACAAGGCGGCGGTCACCCTAGACCTGATGGGGGGTGATTTCGGGGTGCATTTCGTATGTCTTGGCTGGATCGTCAGCATGTTAAGGATTGTCTAAGTAAGGTCAACGTCTATCTAGGGCGGACACTCCGAGCTACGCAAGCAAAAGCAGATTATGAAGGGGAACCAGATCTAAGGGAGGGAGGGAGGGAGTATTTATTTGTCGTGCCGGCATCGCAGAGTATCCTTATACTTCGCGACTGCTGATAGAGATAAGACTGAGTCTTTAGTTACCTCTTTATGTACAATCTATTGCTCTTCCAGCTATAACTGCCGTCTGCTCTTTCTCTTATTCACTGTTTGCCCCTTTTCAACTGTGCCTGGTTTTATTTTTTGCCTCTTATTGAACTCTGATTGGGCTCTACCACTTGCCCGCTTTTCTCCTTTTAGGGACTTCGTCTTCGCCTGCCTTAAAGAGTTTCGCGTTGTAGGCCCTACGACTGCGTCAGATCAGCTACTATGTCAGAGATTTGTACACATCTTGCTCCCTACCCGTAAATTTCTCACTCGAAAGATCTAGAGAATCAGATACTGCAGCGGTCTGTGTTTCTATTTCTTGAACTGCAATTTCCGCTACACAATTGTTAGTGAGATGGTTTAAAAACTCCAAGTTTGTAGCTACTTGTCTCTTTTGATAATTCGCTAAAACAGGATATTCAATACACGTTTACATGACGAAGAAATGGCGCACCGCTTTAACTTACTATTGATGAGTTCCCCCTCAGGGAATTCGTTCCCTATAGCCTCCTCATACGAAAGAGTCCAATGTTCGGGCGATAGGCGTGATCGGTAAAGCTCATTGATATTGTCCACGTATTGCCGACTATACACGTTAAGACCCCAGGTCATTATCCTTCTATGCCACTCGCAAAATAATTCCAAGCCTCTGGGCTGGGTAAGGTTGAGACTAGCAAGTTTTTTGGCCGGAAACAAAAAGTAGTGTGTTTGATAGAATGTCGCCCGCCTACCTCCCCTGTGTGCGAGCTTTTTGCATGTCACACACATCTCCCAAACGTCGACTTCCGCACCACAGATGATGTATCCAAAATGACGGATTTCCTTTGGAGACGTCTCCTCTTTTAGGTAAGGGCCAGAGTCTTTGCTGCGAGCTAATCTTACGCGGGCTTGGAGTTCTAGAAAGGCTCCAGCAGCCCACTGATGTGTAGCAGCCCTGACGAGAGCTGCGTCACATTTATTTTTGAGCTCTGCTCGGCCCCAGATAGAGGCTACTCCAGCTGACGAATCATAGCAAGATACAGAAATGCCGTTATCCCCTTGCGCTAAGAACTCTAAGCACTTTTCGTCTATACCGAAAGCCACATCACACCGCCCACGCAGATCGGTTGGAGCGGGAAGGCGATTAGGTATATCTGCTGTGGAATGACCTTCAGAACGTTGTTTCTGTGATACTCGTATGTGTTGTATTTCTGCCGCACCTCTCCTGAGTTCAGAAATATCCCAGCCGTGAAAGCTGCTGTTACATTCTGCTCTCCGTACTATGGCGTTCTCGTCGAGGGGCATAGACTCCCCCGGCGATGGTGGCTGAAAATCCAGCTCAGGTCCGCTTGGGAAGATGTGCTCCTTGTAGTAGTCGCATAAATCAGCTTCGCTATGCTTTGTCGAGGTGTAATAGCGTATATGAGCAGCGCGTTTTGTTGCCTCATCAGCGCTGTATGTTGCAGCATATCTTGTAACTGGTGAGGTTCCCTGGTGATTCTTAAAGTGTTGATTCGGCCCGTCAGCAGCTGAAGTGTACTTTGCATGATAGTCAAGTGTGACGCCTAGCTTGTCTAAGAAAATCTCGTAGCCAGCCGACCCTCTGGCCCCAGAAGATTTTGCCACTGTTGAAGCTACCTCGGCTTCCGCATTGGTCGCTTTCTGCTGCGTAGACATGACTGCTTCCCAGACTGATGTATTATCTTTATCAGGAGGTGCTTCGTAAGGATCTGGAGGCAAAAAGAAGGCCGATGGGCATACAGTAGCTGTAGATTTGGTTTCGTCTGCGTTAAGCACTTGAGTACTCTGGGAGATAGACTTCTTAAGTGCGGGAGGTAAGACCGTGCTCAACACATTTATGGGCTTAGTAATGGCGTCTTGCCTATTCTGGCGCTTTCTTGTTATTTGTGATGGATGATGTTTATTCCGAGTAGTAGCTGGATTAGAAGATACCTTCTCATTCTGGAATCTTGCTGGCCGTCGGTATAATCGATTCCCTGATATATTAGCGAGTTTGTCTTTGAAGACCTTTTGAGGGTTCAAATGTGAGTTACTGTTCGGCTCACTGGATTGTGTTGATATTGAATCCTGGGGTCCAGGTGAACGTAAATGTACGGTTGCATTATTTGCTTCTTTCTCGTGTCTATCGCTTGAATTAATCTGAAGCGCTAAGGCAACCGAATGTTGACCAAATTGCGTCGAAACATTGTGGACCTCTTCGCTTCCATAGTGAGGCTTAGTAGGCGACATGGTCTGCTTGCGTGGAAATGCCGTGATGGAATGAATGTTCCTAGATGTTCGTAAAGGGACTCTATGCGTACGCCGCTGAATATTTGAAGCTTTTTTAGGACATATAGCTTTCTTCTGGCCTTTTTTTGACGCGAAAACCATAGCTATTGTATCATAGACCTCACAGGTACTGACATTATTTGTTATTCCTAACTTTACGTTTGTTTTATTACTATCTATCTTTGAAAAATAACCGCGCGTCTCTCGACTGTTGAGGAGATATCCGCTAAATGGAAGAATGTATATCCGGGGTTACTGTTTTCATGCAGTTCTCACACATCCCTATCCTGGTGTGACTTGCACGATCATGATGTAGCAGCGATTGTGGAGGGCTCAGCACGGTCATATAGGGTGAAGAGGTGGAATGTGATATTACAGATTATGTCGGGAACTTAATATTCCGCCCTCGACCCTGATCCGGCCAAAATAACGCCACGACCCAGAGCTTGAGCGGTCAACATGGATAATCGCCAACACTATCTAGGCTGCTCTCTGCAACTGGGATGCCGTCGAAAGAGCAGGAAATTGCGGACGTCAGGAAGGAGGTAGGGTCAAAATAACCATGGGCGAGACAAGGGAGCAGAGATGGATAATGACGAAGAAGGATACTCCAAGCACATTGTGACGAAAGAAATACTGGGGTGGGTTCTGCGAAGAAGAGGTAACTGCCCGCCACTGGCGGAAACCCTTCCTCAGGGCGTCGCATCTGGCCCATCGCTTCTTGTTCCCTGATCCTCCTGATGAGATCTTGTTCCCTGTCCCTCCTGATGAGGACGACCTTCAAGGCGGGTATGTTTTGGAGGAAAGAATAGTTGCAGAAGAAGTTACGAGGTCAGCCAATAGATCTTGACAAGCTCGAAAGCCGCATGCGAGAAGTGCCTGTCAGGCTGTCTGTCTGATCCCAACCGCTGGACCTTATCTGGGCAAACTTGTCGGCTTTTTTAGTCTTCAAACACCACCTAAGCGCGATCATCGCAGCAGCCAGCACAAAGCATGCCTCGTCTCCAATGATCAAGCAGCTCAAGTCCGTGACAGTATTCAAGCCCTGGAGGCGTCGATGGACAATTCTTTCCCAGCGCATATGGTGCCATCTGTCTGGATAGCCCTGGAAGAAATTCATGTCAACCCTGAAAATCGCTTGTCTCGCATAGTGCCAGAGGACTGGATAAGACATGTCGATGTCGAAACATGCGCTGGTATTGCCAGTGCCGGATCAGTTTGTCGCACACCCACCACAGCTGCAGAGAAAGTAATCTGTCACGCTTGCAGCCTGTTCCTCGGGATACCTGAGAGCAACATCAACATCGACCGTTCCTTCATTGCATATGGCGGCGACTCCATGTCGGCCATACGAGTCAGCCCCCACTGCCGTGCTGCGGGCTTCGCCATCTCGGTAGCATCGCTGCTCGAGATGGAGACATTGATTGGTATTGCCGCATCTGCGACTGTTGCCGAGCATTTCAAAATGCAGATCGAAGAGTTCGAGAAGCCCTTTTGCCTCTCGCCTATGCAGCAATGGTTCTTTAATCAGTCACCTCCTGATAAGGTAAGTACCAGAAGCCACTATTGTAACCAGGCTTCCTATCTTCAGCTCAAACGCCGAGTGTCGTCTCAACAAGTCGCAACCGCTGTCCAGCAGCTTGTGCATTTGCATACCATGTTGAGAGCACGATTCCAGCTTGACAAGGTCACAGGATCCTGGTCGCAACTCATCTGCAAGCCTGAAGATGGTATCTACCACTTTACCTCTCTGCAGGTCGACACTGTTACAGACGTCGAGAACAACCTTGTTGAACGACACCAAGAGCTGAACATTGAATAAGGCAAAGTCTTCGCCGTGAATCTGTTCACTTTGAGATCTGGAGACCAGTTCTTGACACTTATCGCGCACCATCTGGTGGTCGACTTGATATCTTGGCGCATTATCCTCGATGATCTAGAGGTGCTGCTCAACGGCGGAACCTTGCAAGAGGCGGTACCCTTCCAGATGTGGAACCATCTGCAGGTCAGGGACGCCGATGCGACCAAGCACAAGCCAGTGCAACTGCTTTCTACAGACAATCACAACAATCTCAACTTTTAGGCCTATGACTTATCCATATCGAACACTTTTGCTGATCATGTGGAGGAGGTGCTTACCATCGACCACAAGACGACCGCGCTTCTCCTTGGAAAGGCGAATGAGGCTTACAATAATGAGCCAGTCGATCTTACCCTCGCTTCGTTGTGGATTGCATTTCTTGAGGTTTTCAAAGGGCGCGACGGGCTTACGATTTTCATTGAGGGCCACGGACGTGAATTTCGGAGTTCAGACATCGATATCTCTCGAACAGTAGGATGGTTCACGACCATGACGCCGCTTCACATTTCGCGCTGCCGCAACAACGATGTTGTGAGAGCCATCAAGGACTCCAGACGAATGCTTCGCTCAAACGGCAGAGAGTATTTCGCGTCGCGCTACCTAAATTGAGACGGAGAGAGAGCTTTTCAATCCCACGAAGATACCATGGAAGTGCTCTTCAACTATCACGGTCACTCTCAGCTGCAAGGTGACGATTCGATGTTCAAGAATGCTGCATTCGATAATGTTTCTGATGTCGGCCTTGCTTTGCCCACCTCAGCACTGTTCAGTATCAACGTGTCAGTCCAAGAAGGTCTCACTGACCTCTCATTCTCGTGGAATCGATGGATTAATCACCGGGATATGATTCGACAATGGCTCCAGGAAATCCCTCGTTCAGCATGGCTTTTGTGTAGCTCATTGTCGGCCTCGCAACGCTCCGTGACGATTGCGGATTATGAGTTTCTGCATCTCGACTACAAAGCTCTCGACCAGCTTCAGGATCAGATCCTTCCCATCATACGATCCAACACTGGAGCGGCAGTTGGCGATGTCTTTCCCTGTTGGCCCATGGTGGACGGAATGCTGCTCAGTTAGGGAAAGGATTCCTCGACTTACAAAACTTCACTTCTATGTGAGGTGACACAGAGGAATCAGATTCTGGACATCGACCTTCTTAAGGGAGCATGGCAAGCCGTCATCGCACGTCATCCGGCTCTTCACAGTGTGCCCGTCGAGGGCATCGACAAGAGGACGGCCTTCGTTCGGATAGTGCTGGGATACTTTGAGGGAGAAGTGATTGTCACTACAACTCCAACCAGAGACGCAGCCTTGATCTCGATCGATCGACTACCCGACATCGATTATCAAAGACAGCTAGTACTACCACATCGCCCTGTGCTTTACAAGGTTAAACAAGACAGTACCATCATCTGTCACATCGAGATGAGCCACGCCATTACTGATGGTATATCAACTGGGATCTTGCTGAACGACTGGTCGAAGGCTTATCCCATCCACTGGCAGGGCGTAAAATGCAGGGGCTCAGCCCTACTAGCCAAGACATTTTACGCCCAACCCGCGGATGGGATAATCAACAGCTTGACGGCAGGGATCTCCTCGAGACAACCCGTAGCTTCGCTCGTTACCTCAATGCTAGCTCCGAGGTTGACAAGCTCAGCTACTGGAAACATAAGCTCACCAATGTAGACCCAAGCGTCTTTCCCAGGGTCTCTCAAGATTCGACACCTGGCGATCGAACAATATCAGTGGTGCTCAGGATTGATGGAGAGAAGTTCAGACAAGTGCTGGACTTCTGCGAATCTCAGACAGTGACTCCAGCAAGCTTATTCAGCAGTGTCTGGGCGTTGACTCTGGCGGCTTATACCAGCAACGATCAGGCATGCTTTGGGTACACTGCCTCTGGTCGCGACTTGCATATCCCGGATATTGACCGTTCGGTTGGCGCCTATGCAAACCTCCTGATCTGTCAGGCAGACACTTCTTCTCACGCCTTGACCGACGGTCAACGCTTTGTCCAAAATCTACATGCCCAATTCATGAGAGATCTTGAGTATGAACATTGTTCGCTAGCAGATATAAAGCATGAGCTCGGCCTGTCTCACGGTCAAGCACTCTTCAACACTATGGTGTCTTTCCAGAATGATGATGTCGTAACCAGAGCAGATGTAGATCCCCAAGACCTATTGTTTCACGAGATCGTTTACAAAGACCCAACTGGAGTAAGTAATAGCGCAGACAGCGGAGACCTTCAAATTGTCGCTAATTACCTTGTATAGTACGATATATCCCTCGGCATCGCATATGGGAAGACTCAGTTCGAGCTGTCCCTCGACTCCCATTCATCATGTCTGTCCACAACTCAGGCCGAGAGTACCATGTCACTACTAGAATCCGTTCTTATGTCACTTGTAGATATCAACACTGAAGGAGATACTGCTCTTCTGTCAACTATTGACACGATCAGCACATAGGATCTCGAGGAGATCTGGACTTGGACTCATACTGTGCCCGACCTGGTGAATACTCTGGTGCACGACTTGATCCCCAAGACCGTGCACATGCTGCCTAGCAGTCCTGCTGTCTGCGCTTGGGACGGCGATTGGACATACCAAGAATTGGGGAGTATTTCTTCCCAGCTAGCCCATCGACTGATCAGCATGGGCGTCGGGCCTGAGAAGATCGTTGGTCTTTGCTTTGAGAAGTGTCGCTGGACCCCAATAGCAGTCCTCGCGGTAATGAAGGCTGGAGGCGTCAGCTTGATTCTGGACCTTGAACATACAGAGGACCATCCGCAAGTCATTCTGGAGCAAGCCAAACCGACAGTCGTGCTGTCCTCGACCGCTGGTAAGGGCACAGCCATCGCCCTGGCTAAACACGCGGACTGCCCAATGCTAGTAGTGGATGAACTCAATCTGGTCCATTCAGGAATACCGATCCTGGCTGATTTTCCCGCTGCTCTTTCTGATGTGAAGCCCAGCAATACTCTCTACATCGTCTTCACTTCAGGCAGTGCTGGTGTACCCAAAGGGGTGTCCATCACACACTCTAACTTTAGCAGCTCTCTCTGTCCACTATCTCCGCAGAGAGCACACCATCGAATCTAGATCCCGAGTCTACGATTTCGCGTCATACTCATTCGACATGTCCTGGTTCACAATGCTCTGGATACTCGAATGTGGTGCTTGCCTGTGCATTCCGTTATCGGCTGACCGTCGTGACAAACTGGCAGAGTCTATCGATCAATTCGGCATCACTCACCTGTTATTAACTCCGACAGTCGCTCAGCTGCTTCCACCTGTAACGTTGCGAGGCAGAGAATGCTCAATCCTGGGAGGTGAAGCCTTGACGCTTGAGTTGAGCAAAGTCTTTGCAAGTACAGTCAAGACTACAAACCACTACGGACCTTGCGAGTGTTCGCCTGTAACGGTAGCAACAAAGATCAGCTCAGAGGACTCTCAGGTTTCCATTGGTCGCGGTGTGGGTGTCGTCACTTGGGTGGTTGACACTACAAGAAACTCTCTTGTTCCGCTTGGATGCGTTAGCGAACTTCTCCTCGAAGGCCCGCTAGTCGGCCCCGGGTATCTCAACCCAGAGTTGACAGCAGCATCATTCGTCCATGATCCGCCATGGCTGCTGCGTGGCTTCAATCCCTACACAGGGCGACGAGGACGCTTATATAAAACAGGTGATCTTGTGCGCTATAATTACGACGGCACTCTATCATACCTGGGACGCAAAGATAGTCAAATCAAGATCAATGGGCAGCGTATAGAGCTGGGTTCGATCGAACACTGTATTCGTTCCTGCATAGAGCACGAGGCTGCTATCCATGTGGTCGTCGAGCATGTCAAACCTCGAGACAGCACGTGAAAAGCGCTTGTGGCTTTCTTAAGTACCGAAGGAGGCTCTTCTGCAGCACTGCGACAAGTCACTGCTAGTTTGTCCGCCAAGCTTGCTGATCAGCTGCCGGAATTCATGGTTCCTTCCGCATTCATATGGACAGAGAGCTTCCCAGCGATGGTGTCCGGTAAGATCGACAGAAGGAAAATACGAGGCATATACGAGCATCTTTCAAGACAAGAGATAAACGCCCAAGGTGTTGCACGATCAACAGAGAATGCAGGCCCAATGACAAACATGGAGAGGGAGCTCGCAGCTCTCTGGTCAACTGTACTCGAGGTCCCTTCCGACACCATCAGGACTGACGACAGCTTCATCCGTCTTGGCGGAGACTCTGTCGGCGCCATGAAGCTTTTTACCATGGCTCGAGGTGAGAGCTTCAAGCTGTCAGTGACTGAAATTCTTCGCTATCCGAGCCTGGCCGACCAGTCCAAAAGAATGAGGACCGTCCACAACACGCAAGAAACAGTCGTCCCGCCTTTCTCGCTCCTGCCTGCAAACGTCAGCTCAACGGCAGCTCGTGAGCAGATAGCAGCCCTCTGTGGTATTGCTCCAAGAATGATCCAGGACGCTTTTCCATGTACGCCTTTGCAGGAAGGTCTTCTAGCTCTTACCTTGCAACGACCTGGGAGCCACGTTGCCCAATGGGCTTATGAGTTGCGAACTGACATTGACCTTGACCGCTTCCGACAGGCCTGGGACGATACCATTGCGGCAACACCCATACTACGCACTCGAATAGTCGATCTTCCCGGATCAGGCATGATGCAGGTTGTCATCGCAGTCCAGTCTACTGTCTTGACTCAAACTTCGCAGAAAATCGGCAAAATCGAGGATGCCGAGATACTGGCAATAGGACTTGGCACATCTCTCATGAGCTCAGAGATACGAACGAGTCTCGAGGGCCATTCTGTTTTTGTTTGGACCGTACACCACGCACTAAGCTACGGCTGGTCTATCCCACGATTGATGCGGATGCTGGAGACAGCTTATGCAGGAGTCCCGAAGCTCGAGTCGCCACCACCTTTCCAGAACTTCGTGAAATTTATACAGGAAACTAACAAGGACACTGTGAGCAAGTTCTGGACTTCACAATTCAAGCAGCTTGAAGCTCAGATATTTCCTTCCAAGTCTTCATCAGCTCAACCAAGGCCTGATTTTAGTTTTACGTACCAGATCCGAGATCTTTCCTGGCCGAGAATGGACACGACCGCAGCGACTACGGTTCGAGCTGCTCTTGCAATACTGATTGCGACATACGCTGACTCCTCTGAGGCCATCTTCGGAGTAACGGTCAACGGCAGACATATTCCGGTCCATCGTATCGAGAACATGATAGCTCCCACGATTGCCACCGTATCTCTCCGTGTGAAGACCTTAAGAGAAGACAGCATATCCCAGCTACTCCATCAGCTGCAAACTCAGATGCTTGATATGACTCCTTTCGAGCATACTGGTCTGCAAGAGATCCGGAAGATAAGCTAAGCCGCTCGATATGCTTGTTACTTCCAAACGCTTCTGCTCGTCCATTCAGCTCAAACCGTGAACGAACAGCGGCATACTCTCTTCGTCGATGCAGAGGAAGAGACCGATAGTGACACAGGCAGATTCAACGAGCTAGTGACCGACTTCGACACCTATGCCTTCACGATCGAGTGTGACCTTGAGGCTACTGGCGCACTGCTTCGAATGAAGTTTGACTCGCAAGTCATCTCAAGAGATCAAGTGGGGACATTTGCAGCGCAATCGGAATCGATCCTACGACAGCTATGTAGCTCTCAGGTTCAAGAGCTCACGATAGCTGATCTTCGGACTGCCGGACACAGAGATCTGGATCAAATCTGGAAATGGAACGCCAAGATCCCGGCCACCATTGATCTCACTGTACATGGCATAATCGCACAGAATGTTGCAGAATACCCACACTCTCCGGCGATCTGCGCGTGGGATGGGCACTGGACTTATCAAGAACTCGACAGCATCGCTACGCAAATCGCCCTTAAGCTTGTCAGTGATGGCTACGGCCCAAATTCTGCTGTAATTCCTATATGCTTCGAGAAGAGTCGCTGGACTCCTGTGGCTATGCTCGCAGTCATGAAAGCTGGTTGGACCGCAGTCATCTTAGACACAACCTTACCTTTCAGCCGACTTGAAGCTATTGTGCGGGAGTTCGATTCGCCGGTAATCTTGTCATCCCTCGCCAATCTAGAGCTTGCAAAAGGCTTAACAGATCAACAAATTATCGTGCTCTGCGAAGAGACGCTTAGATCGTTCGACGCACCAACCATTCAGGTACTGCCAATTGTCGATGCGTCAGCCAATCTATATCTTGTCTTCACCTCAGGCAGCACCGGTACCCCAAAGGCAGCAGTGATCACTCATTCCAATTGCAGCAGCGCTATCTACCACCAACAGGCTGCCACTGGCTTCAATGGATCAAGTCGTGTCTGCGACCTTGCCAAGTACGCGTTCGGCATCTCATGGTCCAACTCCGTTCACACTCTCGCTGCAGGAGGATGTATCTGTATACCCTCGCAGCAGGAGATCAGCAATGACCTCGCAGGCGCTCTACTGGCCTATGAAGCGAACTTCATAGATATAACACCATCTGTTGCTGGTGTACTGCAGCCATCTGACCTTAGTGGCATACAGACCGTCGTCTTCGCTGGTGAGCCTCTCCCAGGCCACATCGCTTCGCAATGGGCAACATACGCCCGCGTTCTCAACATGTTTGGCCCCGCGGAATGTACAGTCAAAGCGACAATGGCAGTAATCGAGCGCCATTCTGCAGCATCTTCAGCCGGTTGTATTGGTCGAGGCCTTGGCCTCTGTACTTGGGTGGTCGATAGTCAAGATCATCAGAGGCTGATCACAATTGGAGCTGTCGGCGAGCTACTACTGGAAGGGCCCCTCGTTGGAGCTGGCTATTTCAGGGACATGGAAAGGACCAAAGCATCATTCGTTGACTCGCCAGAATGGCTCACCTACGGCAATAGCACCAACCACATAGGACGTCAAGGACGCCTATACAAGACTGGTGATCTTGTCTCCTACAATCCTGATGGATCACTCAACTTCATCAGCAGGAAGGATGCCCAGACTAAGATCAATGGCCAACGCTTAGAGCTCGGCGACGTGGAACACAACCTGATAGCCTACATGGACGCTGGCCCTTCAGGAAAGATTGCGGCAGAGGTATTGATGCCAAGTGACAGTGACAAGCCGATGCTTGTTGCTTTCGTACAGAGCAGCCAGCATGTTGATTTCCGAGCGAAGATGATAGGTTTCCAAGACCGGCTTGCTGCTAGACTTCCTGCTTACATGATCCCTTCAGCTTATGTCACGATCGAAGAACTACCACTCTCCTCCTCTGGCAAGATGGATCGCAAGCAGCTGCGCGCAATTGGAGCAACTATGACTCGGCATGAGCTCACAACATCCTTCTCCGCCCAGACAGAGCGCCGGAAACCGTCGACTGACCACGAACTCTGCTTACAAAAGCTATGGAGTGAAATTCTCAATGTCTTGATCGAATCAATCGCCGCAGATGACAGCTTCTTGCAGCACGGCGGTGATTCCATTCAAGCCATGAAGCTCACTATAAGAGCTCGACACGAAGGATTCGATCTATCCGTCGCCGACATACTTAGGAATGTCAAATTGTCGCAGATGGCATTGCGGATGCAAACAAGAGCCGAGGAGTCGAGGGTAGTCGAGCTTGACTATCAGCCCTTCTCTCTATTGCCGCCGGCAAGTCAGCAACCTAACGCAACAATGCAAGGATTTTTTTGACTTGCTATCCGTCAATAATGAGATCAAGGTTGACGTCGAGGATGACTTGGAACGTCCAGAGACGCCTAGTGGGGATGAGGAGCGTGACACGCCAATGAGTGCTGGATCAAGGACGTTGAAGAGAAAGGGCTCGGTGTCCATTTCCGGGACATCGATAGAGAAGAAGAGAGGGAGACCTTCGCTCAAAAGGAAGAAGAGCGGTAAGAGCGTAGGTTCCGATAAGGATTGGGACTAGCGCTTTGTGAATATTGCATTCTCGCAGAAAGGCCGAAGGGATATTGTGGTTTACTCGTGCTCATCAGCCATGTATTGGGATAATATCACCCCAGGACACGGCTTCATCTGCGTTACATGCTGCATAAGGAAGCAGGCTTTTGGCGTTTTGATCTTGGATGATACACGTTGCGCGCAGCTAGGCATCTTTGCGTTGACATGTGCACAGCTCAACAACTAGTGACTCTCCGTCCCTAGCTCAAGTGTCATCATAACGTCTCGGTGTCGGGCAGATCTCACTCGAGGTCGCCATATATTCTGTTGAAAGCTTTCTCTCCATGCCATCTGCAGGGTTCCTGACAGAAATTCGGGGACTTCATATACGGGCTCTGCATTTCCAAAGCAATGGCCTCGTCCCTTTGATACGGGCGTTGCATCCCTTGCCTGAAGCCTTCTCCATCCTCCGTGGGTAATTCGGCCTACTATGCCCACCCGACGAACCTCCAGGTGTACAAGCATCTCGGAAGGCAATATAAACTCTTCCGTAACTCGTTCAAGAAGATTTGGAGGCTTTTTGGTCCCATCCAGGCAGTACACAACTCGACGCATCCTCCCAGGGAAAGGTAGAAAATCCCTTATGCACCTTCAAATTCCGGAAAGGGTTCTGGAACGACCTGAACGAACCCAAGCCACATACCACCCTTTCCGGACAGTGTCAAAGCGAATGCTGGCGCCAAAAGGTTGATTCGGTCACAGTCCTTTCTGTGGAAAGGACTATGAAGCATAGATAAATAATGGGGGAATGGAAACTGTCCCGTGGATTGTGACTCTGTTACCACTATCTTTGTACTATAAGACCTCTATATCTATCTGTTTGCAACATCACCAATTTGACAGCGAGAATGATAGTCTTCCTCTTTATATAAAGCTACTTAGTAGTAGTAGTAAGAATTATATATACTTAATTTAAATATAGATATTACTAAAAAAGAAAGAAGAATTTAGAGGTTAAAAGAAGATTTAGTAGCTATAAGTCTTAGTAATAAACTAGCTCTTTCTAGTTTAATAAGCGATTTTATAACTTTATTAAATAATAGCTATAGCTACTAGATAATAATAATAGTACTATAATTTATAAATACTATATATAGTTTATACGAGAATCTAGAATTATATTTATAAAAGACTAGAATTAATATTATTTAGAAAAAAGTTTTTTTTATTTTACTATTAGCTCTCGTTCGCCGTACTCTATCTCTATTACTAAGAGACTTATTAATAGAAATCTGTAAGTAAGTAAATTATCGTTAGTTACTACTCTTAACGTCTCTATAGCTAGAGATAACTTCTCTCTACGCTTAAATATTAGAAGTCTACTTATAGACTATATTCTTTTTAGAGTAATACTAATCGTATAATCGCTTTTAGTAATAGAACGCTCTACGTAAATAATATCTACTATAGTAAAATAAATCTATACGAATATTTAAAAGACTTTTATAGTAATAGCTACTAGTATAACTACGATATTAAAGCTTAATATAGACTATATACTCTATTAGACTTCTAGAAATACTTCTTAAAAGTCTACTATTCTAAGTTTAAATACTATAGCTCGACTTCGAAGTTCTATATCTAGATTAATAAGATAGACTTCGTATATTCTTCGTATAATACTTAGTATAGCGGTTATAGAAGCGTTAATAGACTTAGCTTTAAAGAGAATAATATTTCTAGAAGAACTATTAAATACTAAGAGAGCTAGTCTAATATTCGTAATTACTAGAAGACCGCGCCCGAGAACTTAAATCTTAATAGATATATATATATTAATTTTATATTTATCTTCTTTAATCCTTCTACGTTCTAGATTACGCTAATAAATATTAACGATATATCTCTCTACAGCCGCTTTACCGCCTTAAAAGCTAAGAACAACAGCCTATAAATATAGATCTCTATAGGAGGCTAGTCTTTTACCGACCCGGGTCCGTCGTAGAAGGTATTCAGTAATATAGCTAGCTCTCAGGATAATCGCGTTAACTTTATTTCAGGACTTATACAGTTCCTGAACACCTACGGAGTCGACGGCGTTAATCTTAATTGGGAGTATCCTGGTGCCGAAGACAGGGGCGGAGTTAAGGAAGACACTGCTAACTACGTTCTGCTGGCATAAGAGCTAAAAGCGGCTTTCGGCTCTAGATACGGCATGGGAATGCCGCTTCTATAGACAGGGGGAAGACATGTGTATTAATACATGAAGAAGACGCTCAAGAGTGGTGAGTAGCTAGCACTGTATGCGCTCCTTAAAAAGAGCTCTGGGTCTCTCGCCATAGGACTATCTTCCGAAATTGAGCCCAGGGCTATTACTACAGTACGAGTAGCGTATGTGCAGTGTTAATCAATTTGACACATGGCACCATGATGAGGCTAGCGAACACTTTGGCAGGCTATCAATGACTGAATTCTTCTATACTTGGTTCTTAGTCACTATTGACTTCTTCCCGTGCGTCGGTTATGGCCTTATCGAACGCTTTGATAATAGGATCATACAGCTCCACTGGCTGTTCAGCAGTATTGGTTGCTAACCCGCCCTTGCTTTCGTCATAAGTGAAAAGTAGGCTTCTTATATTCTCGCACAAGTTTTTGACAGACTCAAAGTCCGGATGAAACTCTTTCAAGATGCTGCGGAATCCCGCACCTTCATCAATAACCGTCATATCGCTAGCTTTCGCGCTAGCTATATTTCGAAAGGTGCCTGTATACCATCTCTTCAAGATCTCCGACTTGGGCTGTTGGCCGCGCACCTCCCAAGCGCGACGAGCGCACATCCACAGCAGCACATAGAAAAAAGACTCGAGGTCATGACGATAGGTGTGACGGACATTGCCTCGTAATACATCGATTGCCATAAACTCCATTGTGCCTGTCTGCTGTCGTACACCGCTGTGCGGCTGCTCGGATCCCTTAGCAAGGTCCAGGTCTATCAGCATTCCCGCGAAGCCGTCGGCTTTTCCTGGATCTGTTATTATAATGTTGTTTTCCGAAATGTCTCTGTGGAGGATCCCCCCATCAATATACAGGGATTTATGGGCCTTGATTGCATCGCGGAGCGCGGTAAGAAGCTCGGGGGCATCTATGAATTCTTCAAGAGCTCGGCCGGCCGGTGAAATAGCTAGACAAGTGAATTGGCGGTCGTCGTACGGGTCGTCGTTTGGAGCGTACGGTGTCTCCGCCGCTTGTTCTTTTGCAGGTTCGTGGGTTGGTTGTGCGATGTGAGTGGTTGACCTCGATTTCTTGCGTTCTTTTGGTTCGTCGTTGACAGAACTGCGCTTGCCTGAGGGAACGAGCCCTGAATGTGGCCTAGACCCGGAATGTGGAAAAGATGAGCGCGGGTTGCTCGAGGTTCCCCTATGATCTCTGAACGGGTGCAAATGCGTTGCGGTAATGGTCAATCCTTCGCGCATTCTCCCTATGCTGGTTATGGGGCTGTGGCATATCAACGTTGCGACCCCTTTCACACCTTTTTTTTGTGCTTTTCTGAGGTAAGATACCTCGAGTGGCCGTCTGGTAGAGGTCCAAGAAAATTTGACAACATGCTTCTGGTCATTGGTACGATAACAGCTTGTTCCCCGACAAACGATCGCTCGTCGCCTGGAGAACGGATCCATCTCGAGCTCAAGTCTTTTCTTTTGTCCAGTCGCAACTTCCTCGATGTCAACAAATTGGCCTTCTGTAGCCCGCTGAATGAATGTGTCCAGGCCCAGCTCTTCGTCGGTCATCATTGCGTACCCTACAATAGCTCCAATGAATCGCTGGGGTTGCTCGTGGATGTCAAAGTGACCTGAGCTAAAGCAGCCCGAGCGATCAAATACCCACAGCTCCATCGAAGTCCCGCAGAGAGTGAATCCGTGAACAAAGCGTCGAGTAGGCTGCGCGATGAACGTCTCACGTACGTATCTGCTCATTTGCAGATGTAGAGGTTTGAATTCGAACTTGGGGTTTTTTTTATGCTCACCGATAACCTCAATATCCTTCCAGTCGTATAGCTCGCTGTTTTCCATGAATTTGGTTTTCTTTATGAGGAAGATATCAAGCTGCCGTAGGGCCTCACCGCCGGTGAGTTCACCAGGAACCCTAACCTTGACATATTTACCCTGAGCGTCGGACAGGAAGTCTTTCTGAAACTTATCCAGCCAGTCGAATACCTGCGACACTAGCGGAGGGTCAGGAAAGTCTGCCCATCGCCCATTGACAAGTCGGCTGCTGACTTGGTCGTATATATCCTTGCTTTTGGGAGCCCATTCCTTTCCCTCAAAGTATTTTCCATCGAATCCACCAACTTTTCGCCACGTGCAATGTCTGATTTCATCGAATATCCGATCTTTCAATAGTGCTTCCGTCTGCTCAAAACCTTGCTGCGATGCGGAGGAAGCCTTCCTGGGCGTGTCGAGAGTGAAGGGAAAGTTTGACGAAACAGTGCTCTTGGGAGGAGTCTTTGGAAGAAATTCGCTAATGAGCCTTGTGACGCTCGCCTCAATCTCGGCATCAGATGCCTCTTGAACAACACACTGTATAAGCTCACGGTAAGGTTCGTAGTCGAAAGGCTTTCTTTGGCACTTCGTATAAACGTCGACGATGTCGTTCATTGGCCACATATCCTTTACTGATGATGCTAGAGCGAGAAGGAGTTTCGATACTGCTTTTTGACCTTTTTGGTCGGAGTTCTGATCGGCCGCGCCATGGTTTTGCTCTATATCGCCGGTCACATTTCGGCGAGAATCATAGGACTGATCTATGTTTGCAAGAAGATCTCGCAATGATTCTGGTATACTGAATACAGAGTGATCATCCTTCGAAAGCTCAGCCATCTCCAGATCAGAGGCACTGGGTCAACAGCTAGCTAAATCGTGGTGTCTGGTAATAAGAATGTTCCAAAGTCCCAGAGATGGTTTGTGGCTGAAGAGATTTGTGAAGGGTCTGTGGATGGTGAAGAGATTGTCAGCAATCAGGAACAGGACGCGCTTACTGAACTATCAAATCTTACTTCAGTAGGCTGTCATATGTCATTCAGCTTAGGTAGCAAGAAGACTTTCATTTCTAATTCTCCTAATGTCTGTAGAGAATCTGCATCAGACTACACGCAATGTCGAGTGGGAGTAAATGGTGTCGTGCAGATGTACAAGAGGTATATTACATTCTATGTTGACTTGGCTTGCAAGGTTTTACCTCCGATATTTACCCGGCTACAGCACGCATATATGCGGAATGGAAGAATGATACTCCGAAGACTAACTACTCCAAGGTAGGGGTGGGATCGCAACTTGCAATCATTGTGTACTAACCGTATTTGGATACGCAATTTGCTTGCTATATGGGGAGACGCAAGTTGCTCCTATAGGGCTGACTATATATTAGGCACCTTTTTTAGGGTCGAGTAGCCCCGTACCTAGGCTTAATATCCCTCGTTCAGCTCGGAGACCCTCTAAACTTAGCTCTATTACGATATAACTCTTAATTCTTATATAGTCTATCTAACTTATATATAAAAAATTATATAATACGTACTTATATAAGATATCTATAAATACTTAAGTAGAATAATATAATATATACTTATATAAGTACTAGTAAGTAAGTTATAAGTAAGTTATAAAAATTATATAATTTACTAGTAATAATAAGTAAATTATATAATTTTTCTACTTCTACTCTAAGAAAATACTATATCGACTACGTAGAGAGATAAAAGAACTAAATTAACTCTATACTCGTAAAATCGTATATACTACTTTTATATACTTAAACTTAATATTATTATTAAAACTTTCTTATAAATTATAAAACTAATTAGATACTATAATTTTATATTAATTTAAATACTTAATTTTATTATATTTATTAATACGATATAAAATTAGTCTTTTATAGTAATAAATAAAAATAATAATACGCTTTAAATAATATAAATTATATTATATATCTTTATATAATATAAAATCTAATAATTTATAAAAATAAATTTATTAAGAAAAGTAAATATTATATATATTTATAATTTAGTTTTAGATTTTCTTAAGATAATTAATTTATTAGTATTATTAAAGAATATATTAATAATAGCTAAAGATATTAAATTTTATAATAACGTTTATAATATTAAAGCTCTCTTTAAAGTATTAAGAATAGATATTATTATCTAGAGTTCTTAAAAAACTTCTAAATATTAATATCTTATATAATAATAAATCGACGCTATATTTCTTTAATACTTATTAATTTTATTAATTTTTAGTAATATTAGCTCTCTTTTAATAACTTTAGTTATTAAAGTAGATCTATAAATATAAATCTATATAAAGAGCGCTATCTTAAAAATCTTTTATAATCTCGCTTTAATAAAGTTATAAAAAAGAATATAGATAATAATTAATTATATTTTTAAATCTATAAATATTTTTATAATAAATTAAAAATAGCTAAAAAGTAAGAATCTTAAATTATATATATATATATATAATTTTATATAAAGAAAGACTTAAATATAATAAAAATTACTAAATTAAAGTATATAATTTAGAAGCTTATATTCTATAAGATAGCTATATTATAATAATATATAATATATTTATCGCTATAGTAGAGATTAAATTAAAGAATCTTTTTAACTCTCTTTTTATAAAGAATAATAATAAATTTATTAAAATAATTATTATTTATATTTAATAGCTTCTTAGTAAAGAGAAGATAAAGTAAAAGCTAAAAATCTTTTCTATTATAGCTTTTATATTCTTTTAAAATATAAATAAAGCTATAAAGTAAGACTTATATAAATTAAATAATATAACTACTATAAGTTCTATAAGTCTAAATATAAACTACTATAGTATTATAATTATTTATAATATATATATAAAGAAACTCGATATTATAAACTAATTAAGTATATATATTATATTAAGTCTTATAAGAAAATTAAATATATTAAGAAAAGAAATATAATAAAGTTTTATTACGTTAATTATAATAACTTTTATAGAGTATATAGTCTAGATTATAATCTTAAATATTAAAAGCTAAATAGAATAGAGTATATTAAAAGAAACTATTTTATTAAATATTTTAAAAGATTATAATTCCTTAAAAAGACTCTTTAAAAAATATTTATTTTAAAATTAATAAATCTAGAACTTAAATAAGTAGCGAATACTTTTTTAGAAAATATAATAAAAAATACTAATTCTATATATTTTATAAAGAAAAATAAAGATATAATAAGAATCTTTATATTAATAAATAATACTATTTTAATAATAAATAATATACTCTTAATAGTTACTAATATAAATAAATAAAGTAACGCGTCTTTAATAAATACTTTTATATCTTTCTTAATAAGTAATACTATAGTTAATATATATAGAGATTCTTAAAAAAATACTTTCTCTACTTCTACTTTTAAAGCTATAATAAATAAGATAATAAATACTAATCGGAAAGATATAAGATAGTATAGAATATTATCTTCGTATATCGTATTACGATACGATATAGAACGAGGCCTTTAAATCCTATACTCTATAGAATAATATAGAATATTAGCGATATAGTCTTACGATATAGAATATTAGTAGTATAGTTCTATAATATAGAATAATCGTAGAATATTCTATAGAATATTTAATAGAATATTCTATATATAGCTATTAAGAGTACTATTTAGAAGTATACTAACTAGAATAATAGTTAGAATAATAATACTAAGAGTACTACTAAGTATATTTAATAGAAGTACTTTAATAAGTACTTTAATAGCTTCTAGTAAGTACGAAAATAGCTTTTAATAAGTACGAAAATAACTTCTAATAAGTAATTTTAATAAGTATAAGAATAGCTCTTAATAAGTACTTTAATAAGTACTTTAATAAGTTCTTTAATAAGTACTTTAATAAGTATAAGAATAGCTTCTAATAAGTACTCTAATAAGTACTTTAATAAGTATCTTAATAAGTACTTATTAAAGTACTTTAATAAGTACTCTAATAAGTTCTCTAATTAAATATACTTAGTAGTACTTCTAGTATTACTATTCTAGCTATTATTCTAGCTAGTATACTTCTAAATAGTATTTCTAATAGCTATATATAGAATATTCTACTAAATATTCTATAATTATTCTATATCGTAGAATAATATCGCTAATATTCTATATCGTAGAATATTCTATTTAAATTCTATATTAAATCTTTATAAAGGTATAGTATCTAATCTCTTATATTCTATACTACGATACGATATAGAGCTACTTAGAATAGAATCTCGAGTAGAATATTCTAAATCTTTTCGATTAGTAATAATAAATATAAAGAAGTTATAAATATATATTTAAATAAAGCTAAATTATTTATTACTAGTAAAAATAATAGAAGTATTCTCTAATAAAGTAAAGAATTTAGATAATTATAAGATAATATTTTTTAAGATAATACTCTCTAAGAAAATAGTTTCTAAGTTTAAGATCTTTAAAATAAAGATCTTTAAGTTTAAAATATTAAAATTAATAATATTTAATTTAATAATTAAGATCTAAGTCTCTTTTAAAAAGAAGTTAGTCTTTTTAAGTAAAATATTCTATTAAAAAAAAGTAGCTCTTCTAATTAAAATATCTCTCTTAAAAATTTTTATAAAAAGACTATAAGTTTAAAATAAAGATAAAACTATTATTACTATAAGCTTAAATAGATTAATAAAGAGACTAAAGACTTTAATTAATAAATTTAAAAAGATAAATATAAAGAAACTCTTAAAATAGAATATTAAAAACTATATTAAAAAGTTAAATAATTAGAAACTTTTTCTATTTTAATTAAAATTTTACTTATTTAAAGAGAGTAAAAATAATCTTCTAAACGACTTCTATAATATATATTAGAGATATTAAATATAAGTAGCTTAGAATCTTTATAAAAAGTTTAACTCTTAATAATATATTATAATATTAATAATTTTAAAATACTTATTAATAAACTTTTCTAAGACTAAAAAAAAAGATAAAAGATATTATTATAATTTAAAAGCTTTATTAAAACTTACTAAATAGCTATATCTATAATTTAATATAAGCTTAAAATAATTTTAAATATATCTTTTAGAGTATAATAAACTATAAAGAGAGATCTTAAGTAGCGATATATATTAGTAACTATATTTTAAGATTAAAGTAGTAACTCTTCTACTCTAGCTACTATATATATACTTTATATATAAATATAATTAATTAGCTTCTATATATATATATAATATATATAATATAATTATTAGCGCTAATAACGAAGATATAGATAAAATTATAAAGATTATTATTTAGAGTAGAAAAAGTAAATTAGTTATAAAATATTTATTAATTAAAGACTTTAATATCTATAGTCTTTAATAAAAAGAAAATAATATTTAAGTAAAATCTATAAAAAGAATAAAGAAGCTCTATATATTAATTATTATATATAATTTAAAACTTCTACTTAAAAAAATATAATTATAAAATATAAAATTAATTATTATTTTAGTATATTAAATTTAGTATTTAATATAAAACTAGTTAAATTAAATTAAATATAGTATTAAATATATCTTATAGATTACTAAAATTATTAAACTTAGTAATTATAAAAGAAGAAGATAAGCTTTATATATAGATACTATAAAAAGAGAGTAAAAGATTAAGCTTAATAATCTAAATTAAGCTTAGAATAAATTTAAAAAAGAATAGATTTAGATTCTTATAAAGTCGCTATTAATTAAACTTTAAATACTTAATTAAGAAGATATTAATAAAGAGAATAAAAAAATAAAAGTAGAATTATTAAAAATTTAAATAATAAAATAAATACGTAAGAGATAATTATAATAATAATAAAAATTAAGAAAATAATAAAAGAAAACTTAATATTTTTATAAAACTATTAATATTAACTCTTAAATAATATTTAATCTCGCTATTTTTTATTAAAATAATCGCTTAAAAATAGTAGAATAATATATTATAATATTTAGCTATTATATAACTATAATATTATTTAAAGTTAAAATTATATATAGTTTATTTATTATTTTAAGTTAATATAGCTACTTTATAGATCTTATACTCTTTATATTCTACTATCTATAGATAATTATTATAGTAAAAAATAATAAGATCGAGTATTACTTAAAAGCTATTATTAATAGTTTTATATAAAACTATAATTTAGCGTTATATTTAAGCTCGCTAGTATTAACTATAGTATTTAAAATAGATAGTTATAATAAGATAAAGATTTAATAATTTTAAAAACTTTTTAAAAAGTTATTATTATTTATAAACTCTCTTTTTTTCTCTTCTTTCTTTAATTTAGCTACTAAATTATATTATAGTACTCGCTATTAATATTATTTATAAATCTATAAAGCTAGTAAATAGAAAAGAATTAATTAAAATAAAACTTTTATATCTACTCTCTAATTATAAAACTAAAATTAATAATTATAATTTAATAAGAATATTAATAAAAATAAAAATAAAAATAAGCTATTATATATATATACTATAAATATATATTTTTATTACTCTCTCTTTATTTTTTATAAGTATTTTTTTATATTTTAAGCTTATTTAACTATTATCTATATAGATAAGAAAAGTTTATATTAAAAAAAATTAACTCTATATTTTTTAATAATTAATAAAAATTATTACTATTATTAAGCTTAAAGATCTATATAATAAACGTATTAAGATTAATTAAGTTTAGAAGTCTTTATTCTTTTAAAGATATTAAGTTATCTATTATATCTTCGTTACTCTACTATATTTAGAGCGATTAATAGTAAAAGCTAAATTAGTACGAGAGTATCTATAAATAATAAGATATAGTATTTATATATAATAAGAAGAAATAAAAGAAGAATCTTTATAATTAAAACTTTTAAAGTTTTTATTAAGATAACTCGTAATAAATAATAAATAAATAATAAATAAATAATAAATAAATACTTTTTAATTAATAAAGTCTTTATTATAAATAATACTATACTTAAATCGCTTTAATAATAATAAAATTAAATTTAATCTAAATAAATTAAAAGTCTTTTCTTTTAAAATTAATATTTAAATATCTTTTTAATTTTTATAATATATCTTCTATATTCTATCTTTATTAATAATAATTAAGAATTAATTAGTCTTATTATATCTTTTAGTTTATATTATTATACTAAATAAAAACTTATTTATAGTAACTTTATTAATCTTATTTCTTTTAATATCTTATTTTCTTAATATTATATTTTATTCTTTTAGCTTTAATAGCTCGATATATAGAGCTTATAATAATATAAAAAATAATATATTCTATAATATAAATACTAATATCTCTTATTATAAGCTTTTATCGACTTTATAGATATATTAGAACTAAATAAATATAAAAAGTTTACTAATAGAAAAGAATTAATTTAATAAAGCTTTTACTCTCTTTAATACTCTTTAAATATAAGAGCGTCGCTAATAATTATATAATAGCGAGATTATAAATCTTATTAAGAATAAGAGTACTACTATATCTAGTAATAAATTAAAGATAAAGATACTATATATATAGATATAAGTATTATAAATATATCTTTTTATAATTCTTTCTTTATCTTTTTTAAGCTTAACTTATTTCTTTTTAATCTTAATTAATTTTAACTTATATAGATAAGAAAATACTATATAAATAGAAGATAATTAATATTATATTTTATAATTATAAGTTCTATAGAATTTTCTTCTTCTTTTAATTATTAATTAAGATTATTATTAATATTAA
The DNA here is from genome assembly GCA_018257885.1 of Parmelia sp. 050094. Lineage (NCBI taxonomy): Eukaryota > Fungi > Ascomycota > Lecanoromycetes > Lecanorales > Parmeliaceae > Parmelia > Parmelia sp. 050094. Next base: position 40,432 of record JAEUBB010000321.1, read on the forward strand.
GTTTAGAGATCTATATAGTAAATTTAATAAAATTAATTAAATTTATAAGATCTTATTCTCTTAAGTTTAATTTATTCTAAAGATATTAAGTTATTTATCGTCTCTATTCGAGTTTTTAGTCTAAGTATTATAGAATAGATTTAGACTTAATAATTCTAAAATTCTTATATATAACTTTAAGTATATTTCTTATAATAATTTTACTTTAAGCGATAAGACTTATTATTATTAATTAATAAAGAGTCTCGCTTAGCTATTTATATTAACTTTTATAAAAAAGATAAATAAGAATAGAAAGTAAATTAATTAAAAAAAATATAAAATTAAAAAAAAGCTATTACTAAATAATTTTAATATAGAATTAATAGCTATAGATTTAAATCTAGATCTAGATATAAAAGCTCTATAATATATATTATTACGAACGTACTCTAGAAACTAGATATTTATAGCTATATATTAGATTTCTAGCTATATATTAGATCTATAGAGTATTTATTAATTATTAACTTATTTCTATTAATATATAGACTAGCGGGAATTTCTTTTACTATTTAAGCGTTCTTCTTCTATATTATATTTACTTCTTATCTAGTTATAGTATTAGAACTATATCTAGAGTTAAGTCTAATAGAGATAAATTAAATAAGATAACTAGATAAGAAGTAAATATAATATAGAAGAAGAACGCTTAAATAGTAAAAGAAATTCTCGCTAGTCTATATATTAATAAGAATAAGTTAATAACTAATAAATACTCTATAGATTTAATACTATAACTAGATTACTTATTCTTTCGTTTATATTAATAAGTAAATAGTAAAAGAAAATTATTATCGAGACTATTATAAAGACGTTTTAATATTAAATTATTAGATATTCGAATATAGTCTATTTATAAATAAAATAAACTATTTATAATTAGAACTTATTAATTATAAGAAAAATTTCTTATAAAAAGATATTATTATATATATATAAGTACTTTAATAGTTATATAAATAACTCTCTAATAAAGAAATAAACTTTATTAAGAAATAATAAAATATAAAAGTCTTAGCGTCTTTAGAAGTACTTTAAATTTAACTTTAAAGTTAACTCTTTTTTTACTTTATATTTAACTTTATTTAGATTTTTTTTTTAAGTAGTAAAGAAACTACTCTATTAAGCTATTATTATTTAAAAAAATACTATTTAAATTATTATTAATCTTTATAATATCTTAAACGATTAAGAAATAAGAGTATTAAATAATAATAATATATTATAACTTTAATATATTAAAAATTTAAAAGAAGAGATTACTTTACTTAATATAATAGAACTTTAAAACTCTTTTAAAAATATTTAAAAAGAAGCTAATAATCTTCTAAAATAAATAAAAGAATAAAGAGTTTTAATAATTCTAAAAAATAAAAAGAATCTTAATCTTAATATAAATTTATAGAATATTAATTTATTAAAAGAATTAATTTAATTTATAATAAGAGATATAATTTTTATACTATGAATAATCTATATCTTATATAAAGAATAAGATATAGAGATCTATAATATCTATTAATTAAATTAATATAATATAATAATTAATTACTATAAAAAGAAATATATAGTAGATAAGACTAAAATTCTTAAATTTAAATAAGTTTAAAAAGTATATAAAATTTAAAAAGAAGAGTTTAATTAACTTTAAAATTAATTAATAGCTTTAAAATAAAAGAATAAAGATTTTAAAAAGATATAAAAAATATAGCTTTAATAAAAAATTATAAAGATTATAAAATTAATAAAGATTTTTAATTCTTTTATCTTTATAAATAATAATAACTTTATATAGAATAAGTAATATATTAAGATAATTAAAAAGTTTATTATTAATATTAATTACTTCTTTATTAAGTTAATTAAAATTCTTTATACTTTAAATTATATTAGCGAAAATATTAATAAAGTAATTTATAATTAATAATATAAAAATA